>CAMOHE010039658.1:53178-87012 GCA_946598075.1 Artocarpus hirsutus
TGGCAGTCTACTAGACCAGGCTCTAGATCAGATAAAGCTCGTGAAAACCATGCAACTCTGGAGGTCATAGCAGGTGAGATTATCAAGAGATTGTTGAGTGTCGAAACAAAAATCATCAGCGTGGAGTCAAGATAATAATATGGCCATGTTCAATGGATGATCATTGGCCATTCCAAACGGAGAATTACCAAATTTCCTATAAACCAAGGATGTAACGTTAAGTGCACAATATATGGGCAATATCAACCGCGAGATAAAGGGGTAATCAAATCCAGATTATTTTGGGAAAGGAAAATGGTCATAATTTCAAGAAATATTTTGCTTAGTATTTTAATTTATTTGTAAGTAGGGGTTAAAACCGACCAAAAAAGGCCCGAAGTCCCAAATATGCTATGTACGTGTTTTCTCTTATTATAGTATAATCTCTATTAAGTGGACGCAGCTTATAACGAGTGAACCATTATAATTCTTTATGTCTTTTATAATTTGTTGCATTTATTTTACACAAATCGTGAGAGCAAACACCATGGGGAGATCAGTTTTCTCTAGAGTTTTGGTTGACAAATTTTCACAGTCAACATACACATACACATATATATATATATATATTAAACAACACAAGTCAATACAAAACTTTATTCTGTGGCATTCCTTTAGAGAGTTATTGAATTTGTGAGATACGAGTTCTCTCTTTCATGTGTGCCTCTTCAGCCATGGCATGCTGCGTCATAGAGTCAAGTTACAAGCTTATACGTTTAATTAGGCGAAGTAATTCTATCACATAATATTGACTAATAATTTGTTTTAGTTATGACTCCACTTCACCGAATAAACATGACGTTTGCTTTGTAAAATTATATAGCAATTTATTGGAAATTTCGGAAAAAGACAAAAAAACAAAAACAACAACAACGATGATGATGCTCAACACTCTGAGGCGTTCTTACTAAGCGTTTTTTTTTTTATTTAATTTTTTATACGGCTAAAATAGACCATCATGTCAACCCTAGCTTTTTCAACAAAATGATGGTCTGTTCCATGATTTTGTTATACATGCCATACGAATTCACCAAGTGGAGGACAACATTTGGAGAAGGAAAGAAAAAAATTGGAGTACAACACTATGACGTAAGGAAGCACCAATTAAATTGTTTGAATTCGTCACCAAGAACAAAAATTAAAAATTTTTAGTGTTGGTTGTGCTAGGTATGTGCAAGACACCAAATCAACATAAGAGTCATCTACTACTCCTTTCAATCTTGTATTGTGGAAGACCTTCCACCCCCCAGCCGCCCCCTTTTTTTTTCATCTTAAGCTATTTTTTAGCTTATATGCATTCACTCCATTTGTAGCTAGGTTATTGTCCAAAAAGAACAAATAACTTATCTTTTGGAAGGCGTTCCATGAAATATGTTAATTACTGTACAATAATTTATATTAGTGAGTCACTCCTTAGGTATACTTGAATTTGCAATTTAATCTATGTTTTAAATATTTTTTCCCTTTTAGAGTCCTTGTTGTTGCAAAAATCCACGAATCCAAGTGTACATTGTCATTGTCAAGCAATAACGTTCGTAAAACAGAGTATCATCCCACAAGAACTAATCAATACTAAGTACCGAAATTGTGTAAATTCTAACTTTATTTGAACAAATTAAAAGATGAGACTTTTTGATGAAAATAAAAATTAAACACTTAAAATAAACATGAGGCAACTAATAAAATTAATAAAAATCAATATTAATGCATTCTAGGGATTCTGATTTCATTGAACCATTTCGCCTTGAATTATTTATCTAATTAATCTCAAATTACTATCCTAGCTAATGGTTGAAAATCCCTAAATTTTTCAATGCTTCCTTCCGAATTACACTAAAAATCCCTTTAATTGCTAACTCACTCTATTCCTATGTGAATTATAACAATTAAAAAGTCATTAAGTTTCATTGATTTTCATATAATGACCACACAAATCATATAAGTATATTCCTATCCCACATACAATCTATGGCATTTAGCATAATGATTGAAAAACATAAATCACCTTTCAGTTTTATTACGAATTAACAAATCATCTAATTAGTGGCCAGTTAATTAGAAGCATTAAGAATAGTGATGAGCACCCAATTAGGAAAAATAATTCTTCGATTGATAATGATAAAATAATTCAAAATATTATGGTCCGACTACATCGTAACCCTAGAAAAAAAACTTAGAACATAATAGAAATAGAAAACATATAAACAAATTCTTAAACATGAAAAAAAGAAAGAGAAGAAAATTAATAGTCGAAATTGAAGCCGAATTCATCTCTAGTAGAACTGTCTTCTCCTTCGCAGTAGCTGCCTTTCCTCTCTCTTTTTTCTGAGTCTAAGGATCACCTAAATGAATCTAAAAATTCCTATTTATAGTTTTCAGGTCGTAATGCCAATTTTGGAAAATTTTAGAACTTGATAAACCAATTTTTGAAGAAACACACAAACTAGTGGCGCAACTCTGCCTTATGGCGCCGCGGTGCTAAGTTAGAATTCAAAGTGGCACCATGGCTCCATGCTTGGGTACCATGGATCCAGCTGTAAATTTTGTACAATAACTTCCATAGCACCATGGGACCCTGGTCTCAAGTTTTTGTACTTTAAAACTTCATTTTCTCCTCTTTTTAAGGCATAGACTCTCGTCCTCAAAGCCATAGTGCTCCTTCTTCATTTTAACTCCAAAAATCCTTCAAAAATCACCCATGGATTCCAATCAAATCAAACCTATAAAATAAACTAAAAGCAACTAAATAACTTCTAAAAATACTTAAAAACTAACAAAATAATAAGTTGGGATTAACCAAAACATAAACACAAACTCAACTCATCACTTGTCTTTCGCTTTAAGTGCACAAAAATTAACTACCAATTACATTGGTCATATTCCTTTAAAAACTTAATTCCTATGATCTATAATCTTTCTGTTACTTTTTTTTTTTTTGACACTTCATACCATATATATATATATATAGACACACATATCTTTTGTTTTCCTTTTTTTCTTTGACTAATTTCCCTTTTTTGTGTAATTTTCCTTTTTCTTTCTTTTGTGTTAATGAATTTTGGCCTATAGTTGTTTTGTTTTGACTCATTGAGCACTGTGCCACCATGTACTTCACTCTTTAACCAATAATACAGAGTATTTAAAAAACACATGTACTTCACTCTTTAACCAATAATACAGAGTATTTAAAAATATAGATAAATAAATCATGTAGTAATTTCTTTCTTTACAATAGATATGTCATCAAATAACTTGCAGCTTAATTTGTTAGTTATTATGAGCATGATGCTTTTCCGACCATAATTTACTTCAGAATATAGAATATATTCTCATCTCACTACAAGAAAAAATGTATTTAACGACATGTAATTTTTGAACATCGTTGAAAAGTACATACAACGACATCTCTAACAAACATGCCATTAACGACATTTAAAACAATAATTGACGACATCTATATAGACGCCGTATTTAAGGTCTCTTTTTAATGACAGTAGTTTAGTGTTGTTAAATCATTTAACAACAAGTAGGAGATGTCGTCAAAGCCTTAAAAATTCTACGACACCCTTTATAGACGACATTGGTCAATATGTCATTTATAAGGGGTGTCGTAGAATATTCAAGACTTTGACGATATCTCCTACTTGTCGGTAAATGATTTAACGATACTAAACTATTATCGTTAAAAGGAGACCTTTAATACGACGTCTATATAGATGTCATCAATTATTATTTCAAATGTTATTAACGACATATTTGTTAGAGATGTCATTGTATGTACTTTTCAACGACATTTAAAAACTACATGTCGTAAATAATATGTCGTTAAATGTAGTTTTTTTTGTAGTGTCTATTGTTCATGGTTAACATAAAAGATTATTTTATGTGAAAGTTCTATTATTTTATAATTCAAAAAGAAAACCTACATATAGCGCATAAAAATAGAGTAACATTCATTTACCAATATAACCAAATCATCGAGGATTCGTTATTTGTTCGTGTTTCCAAGTCTTGAATAATGGTTTTGAAAGGATAATGTTTATTCTTATTAAGGAAAAGGTAATTATGATCTTTGTAATTGTGCTCAACATAATGACATAAAATCCTTGAGGGAATTTATGCCTTTGATATATCAAAAGACACAAGTTATAAACATGAAGTCATGAAAGTTATATACATGGAGTCATAAATCTACTTCAGGATTAAGATCATTAAATAAATAATGATTATTAAAGTGTATTGATTTAGTCGAATGGAATTATATTAATAAAACCAATTATGCTTTCCGGTCTAGTTTATATACATATATATATATATATATATCACTATTATATCTAGGAGTCTCCACTTTGACGGCCAAGATAAGCCTTTTGACGGCCAAGATAAGCCTTTAGAGAAGGAGAAAAGAGAATTGGAAGGAGAATTAAAAAGATAAATTCACTCGTGCATACAAATATGTTGATTCCAAAGAAAGGAGTTATTGACAAATAGGTTTAAATTAATATTTCAAATGAACCAAATTGCTCTAGAGCAAACTCAAGTATAAATGAAGGCAGTGAAACTGTAAACATATAAGGCAAAATAGAAGCTTGAATGATTAGCAGCATAGCCACATTATCTATGTATATACTAGTGTCTTGAAGCCTAAATCAAGACTTAGGAATTAAAGAATGCAAATTTACAAGTCTTTAAATTTATCACAAGAAAATACACGTGCTCATCAATTATATAGAGTACAATTTACTTCAAAACTATATTAAAGTCATGATATTTCAAAACTATATCAAAATAGTGACACTTTAGAAACGTATAAAATAATGACACACGTTCATTATATTCAGACAACAAGTTTAACTGTCAAATTATGAATTGATTTGGTGTTACAATACTCCTTTAATGAGTTCTCAAAGATGATGACCTTAAGCATATACCTATGCAAGTCTCTCAATGAAGAACATTTGGCATTTGAGCAAAAGTAAAATGTAGTAAAAAAATATAAGAGACGACATGTAGATTCTTGTTGTGCTGAACTAGAAATTCCTCTGGTGCAAAACTCTAGACCTAGAAGTGGGCAGTGAAAATCTAGACCTGCAAAGGAAAATAGAGGCTTGAATATTTAGCAGCACATCCACATTATTTATTTATACTAATATCTTTGAGACTTAAATAAGGACTTGGTGATTAAGAACTATAAATTTATGAGTCGTTGAATTTATCTCAAAATAATACACATGCTCGGCAATCGTATAGAGTACGTTTTACTTCAAAACTACATTAAAATGATGACATTTCAGAACCATGTAGAATAATGACATTTATACATAGCGATTAGATTACAAGTTTAGCTGCGAAATTCTAATAAATTGATTCGACATGACAGCTTTCACTTGACAAAAATCACCAATTTACATGATCATTGTTTGGTATTGCTTTTAGGTATTTTTGGAAATGATTTTACATGTCTTTCAAGGCAGAGATTTTAAACACTTTTAGCATCATTCTCTAATAATTATCATTGCCATTATTTCACATATTTTGTCGATCATCTTTTTATTTACACAGTCAACTACCTACTCTTACAGCATAGATATGGAAATCCTATAAATCTCTAGGTAATAATCAGATACAACAATATCACAACATTTTTAGTACTCTACACCAAACTATCAATGGCATGTAATCACATTGCAAAGCCCATCTGCTCATCCCAAGGGATGTAACTGATTATCTCTCAAAATTTTCTCGCTCCACCACTTCTGAATCCTCTTTGGCCGGCAGGGAAAACCACCTCAGCAAAAATGGAAAAAGAAAGGCAACCCAAAGAATGGCATACTTATGTAACCTCCCTCACTCTGCAAACACTGTAAAGACCAACCATAGGGAAACATCATCGAGTATATGGAGATATGAAGCTCTCTTTGGAAAGGAAATACCGCCGTAAGATAGATTATGACGTCGGGGGACGCCGAGAGGCCCATCGAGTTCCCTAACAAGAAGAGCTCAGGCGCAGCAGCTGCGACCCGAGGTTCTCTAGGACAACGCTCAATCCAATCGCTATAGGCTGTCCCGGCCTCGGATGGTAATACATTTCTGTGTTCATTGGAGATTGAGCAAGTTGATTTATGTCAAGATTAGTTGTTGAATAGAAAGATGACTTTTCTTCCGTGGTCGTACTTGAAATATTTTTAATTTTCATGTTTTGGGAATTTCCCACTAAAAAACTGCTTGGTGGGTTGACTCCTGCTTGGAATGTGACTGTTGCAATCAACGTGACCCTGTTTTCAGTTATAATAGCAAAATTTGTAGTCATAATAATATTTAATTGTGACTAATATGTAAGAAGTCACAAACTTTTGTTTAATTTTTATTATAACTAAAACTTTTAGTCACAGGATTTTTAGTCACAAAATATTTCCGTGATTAAAAACTACGTGACTAAAAGTTTTAGTCACAAGATTTTTAGTCACGAGATGTTTCCGTGACTAAAAACCACGTGGTTAAAATTTTTAGTCACAATAAAAATAAAAATAGAACTAAAGTTTATAATTAAATACACATTAATCACAACATAAAAATTTTACTAAAAATTGTTGTGACTAAAATTTCAGTTTTTTGTAGTGTAGCAACCACTAAAAGGGCATTTCTTGTGTCACTTGGAGAGTCTCTTTTCCTATGATATCAGAAGTATTTGATCCAGTCGTTTTCATGATCATGATCAGCCTCTAGTTGATTGTTAATGGGAACATTTGCAGTACTTGGAGCTGGTGATACGACAACGTTTGATGAATTAATATTTTCTTTGGCTGGTCCTGCACGTTGGAGGCTCTCTCTGAGTTGCACATCCCTGGGATTTTCAATTACAATGTCAATTATATCCCTTGATGTCAATCCCTTTGAGTTCGTTGCGTTCAAGTCCACTTTGCTACAACTAAGCAGGAGCTCTAGCTACACTCTTCATTGAGATAAAATTGTCAACATTAATTAATTCTTATTGTCTGATTAGTAGCTCAAAAATTACTTACATATATATATATATATATATATATGACATGGTAGCATAATATCTCGAGTCATATTTGAAGAGATTAACAACTGAACTAAACTAGATTGAAAGAGTGGACTCAGCCCTGGCGGTGGAGATGTTTAATGGGTGATCTGGAGTTATCAAACTCCAAGCAAACATTCATGTTGATGCTCCAGCCAAGCAAACATGCAAAGTCTAGGAGATCCCAATGTCATTGCATTCCATTATTGGGTCTGTTATGCCCGTATTGGGACTGAAAGCCTTTATCCATGTAAATTTCCAATTAAAACGTATAGATTATTTGCTTCCTAAAGACTGTATATGAACTGGTAATACATGACTTTCTTCGACTTGTTGACCAACTGAATGAAGCGATACACAGCCAATTCAACCCCAAGGAAGAAGATCTTAAGCTTCCAGTTTGACTGGATTCAAACACCACAGGTAAATAATTGCAAAACGGCCACTCTTTTTTTTTTTTTTTTTTTGAACATGAGGTAGAGAATTCAAACTTTTTATTTTATGGTAAAATCTAGCCTAGTTTTATCGTTAGGCTTTATGCATGAAGCCATGCCATTCATATTTGTTGACACTGTAAAGTTTGATTCTCCTTTGATATTTTCTTTCTTTTTTTGGTTAAAAGAAAAAAAAATAGAGCCGTTAGGCTTTATGTAGTCATGCTGCTAAAAATAGTAATAGTAATAGTAATAACCCCCTTGTGTTTCTCTTTTTCTCTTGCAATGAGTGATATTTTTCACTGGGCTATTCACTTGTTGCATATAAATGGAAGAAAAAAGAGGGGAAATAGGACTTCTTGTGTGATGTTGTAATGATTTCATAGTGGACCCTCTTTGTCTTTGATTGAAGCTTGTAAGTTGTATTTGTTTATCTCATTTTAGGGCCTCTGGGGACTGTTTCCGAATTCAGCCCTATAATTTAGCATTGATTTGTTTCGGTGTTTCTAGACAGGACCCAAGTGTCTTGAATCATGTTTGTGCCGATTTTTGTCCAAAAAATCTCAGCTTGAAACAGCTAGATGATGTTAAGAATTCTAACAAACTGGGATCTAGGAGTTAACTTTGACTGAAATCACTTATAGAGTATCTAGACGCCAAGTTCTAGACAGAGCTCATGCTTAATAACTTTTGATGAAGGGATTGGAATATTCATTGAGCGTAAATTCGTAGATTAGTATGGTGATGGTTTGTGTCCATTATTATTTCATTTACATCCAGTATATTCTCTTGTTCTTCATCATTTGTGCTATCATACGGAAAAAAGAATATGTCTGAAGTGGGACAATAATTGAGTCTAAAACTGCAATTTTGGGAGCTGAGGACAGATGTATTGATGAAATTTAGATTTATTATTTGTTTTAGTATCTCCCATTACTGATCTTGTTAAGCCCCTCTTCAATCCTTGACTTCTTATTCGTTTATTAATCATTTTCGCATGCAGTGTATGGTTTGTAAGTTGAGCTTTGGAAGAAGTCCTTGTTTTTTTTTTTTTTTTTTTTTGGTTGCAGGTGTGGAGCTGAATTAACACTCAGCAAAAGGAAGAAAAGAAAAAGAGGGAAGGATTCAAAGCCTGGGCGCCGCGGCTATAATGCTAGACCTGGGCGTCGCGTCGCCCACCAGAATTGGGCCCTGCAGTGCTGGATTCAAGCGCCGTGACGCCGATGCACCGCCTTTTGTGATTTTATACGGGTTTTTGAAGCTAAAAACAAGAAACTGTTAGGGTTTCTCATTAGTTGCTATTTTTTTTTCTTTGGAGTATAAATAGACATAAGGTAACTAGAGTTGAGGTTGAGTGGCATTATTTTGTGAGGTTTAAAGCTTCATTGTTGAGAGAGAAAAATTCCCACAGAGGATGTCAGGTATAAGAGAGATTTGGGAAAACACTATTTGAGAGTGTGATAAATTTCTCTTGTAACCTGTAATCTTTTTCATCATAGTGGAATCTATAGCGGGCAGAAACAGGACGTAGTCTCAAATTTAAACAAACTTGTATAAAAATTTGGTGTCTCTTTTCTTTTTTTCTTCAATTTCTTTTTTTACAATTATTCGTGCTTGCTATCCTTAAAATTAAGAGGTGTCTAATTCCCAACATTTTTCCTTGTTCTTATCAAATGGAATAAGCTTGCAAACTGAAGAGCCAAAAAAATAGTTAAGGAAAGAAGCAAAATTATGGTGAGTCCTCTTTGCATAATTTTTTTTTAACTAATCATTGCAGTCATGATCAGAAACATCCTTTCTCTTGTGAATTGAAAATTATATAGCTCATCTATTGTTTCACATGTTTTGGATCTTTTCTGATGTTTTTTTTGAAATCAGAGGAGTAGTTGGTCAAAGAGGAGATCAAAGGAAAAACGATAGCGGTTGAAAAACAGCAAAATTAACGACAGCGGAATCGTAAAATGACAAAAGGATGTTGTTTTGTTCGCAGGTTGGATTCTACTGCTGACGCTATCACGCATGTTAAAATTCTATTGTTATACTGCCGTAAGCTGCACTTGTTGATGTAAATATGTTGCTCCCTGACTCCCAAGTGATCAGCTTTATGAATAGCTAGCTCTGATTTGCTGATACAAAGAATGTAATAATTTCTGAAATCATGTTTATGTTGACAGGTGCAAAAGTGAGAATGTGAATCTGCTACACGATACATCCGAAACTGTTAAAGTGAAAATTATGAATGGTAACAAACTAGAAATTGAACCTCTTAGAAAAGAGCTTTTTAGATGTGAAATACCATCTTCTACATGTGTTCTAATATTGAGGATTTAGCATTGTGATGGACTTGTATGACAAATAATTAACTGCACGTTCAGGACTATAGTGTTAATAAATAAAATTTCTTATCATGGGGTTTGAAATAATTTTTCATAAAGGGTAGAAGATTATGCTGTTGCTTTGAGAGCGATCATTACTATTGCTTCTCTCTGGTATATTTTTCTTCTACTTTTCGAGTTGCGGTCCGATATGGTACAAAACCATCTGAAGTGGGACAAAACTTCACTCTCAAAGTCCAATCTTGACTGAAGCAGATAACTATTAGGATGTTTGGGTCAGCGGTCTGAGCTGAAAATGTTAGCTTAAAATTGTAGTATGTAAGAGCTTTATACTGTAACAATTTTTTGTCTTTTACTATAGAAGCTTTACACTGTTTGTTTATTAGAACCAACGGTTCCAACCGAGATACTAAACAAAGGCATGCATATGCATGGTACAAATTCTGATTTCGTGTTGTTCTAATGTCTTGTTTTGCAAATTTTTGTAATCCCCTGTCCCAGTCTTGACTGTATTCTCCTTGCACTGCATCTAAATTTTGAATTACTTTTCTCTTGTTATTGGCATTAACTTATTATTATTTGTTTAGTATGCCGACTAATTTAGTTTTGTTATCATTTTGTGAGTTACAAATAGCCATATTAGCGTATTACGAAGACTTGAATATTAATATTGATTACAAAGTTTTGAGTGTTTTCTCTCTAATTTGGAGATTTAATCCTTGTGGGGGCTTCTTTTAGTGGATTTTGGGATGCTCCACCGAGACTAGGCTGGTAAAATTCTGTTGGAAATTTGGCGTATAAAGGCGGCAAATATACAAATCGGTGACAAACAAAAATTTTTTCAAAACGTTGTTTGTCAAAAATAGGTGTATAATTTTAATTAATATAAAGTATAAGAGATTATAAATTCGAACGTTTCAAAGCCTATCAGTATATACCGCTTTAAACTTTGATGTCATAAATCTTTCAAATTAGGCCTCCACACTAATAGATTTACCAGTTTGTGTCAAACAGTGATAAATATTAATCTTATACTTTTTTTTTTATCCAACTACATACTTAACATATAAAATAACAAGATTTACAAAAAAATAACTTTACAAGTTTTCTCTCTGGAATAAGAACTTTTCCTTGCTCCAAATGGGCTCTTAGTATTGCTCTTTTCTTCATTATATTCTTTTCTTTGACTTCCCTCTCCACCATCATGCCATGATTTCCTGTATGATCGCTATTATATCATGTACTAACACTTGAAGATAAGGATGGGAGTTGGTAGAACCTTATATACCTTTGTTGCCCACCAAAAAATAAAAATTAAAAAATAAAATAATAATGGAAAAATATAGAAATTTATGGAGTAATTATATAGATTCAGTGGATGATTGAAGGCAATATTGGAGTAATTAAATAATGAGTGGATTCCAATCCATTTTCCTTTTTAATAAATCAAATTTATTAATTTTAAATTAATTAATCAATTAATTTTATGTCTACCACTAAGAGTTTCCTCTCGGTACTATACATAAAAACAATATGGTCATACCACAAAGTATTTTCATAAAATTAAAATATATTTAATTAAGCTAATTAATTAAATACAATTAATCAATTCAAAATTAATTAACACAACATTTGTCAATTTCATGTTAAGTGTCACAAAGAACATTTTTTTTTTTTTGTATCACACAAATGTTCATCGTGTGAGATAATTAATTTAGAATTTAACAATTCCAAATTCAATATAGTTTATTACTGTGTACTTAATCCACTATGGTGTTTATAGAATCGACATCCTATGGACCTACAATTTCAAGCTTCAACAAATTTGACAATCAATTAAACTCTTTAATCAATGTATAAAATTTATTAGTTTCAATACCCCACTAAAAACTTGAAACTACACTCTTAAAATTATATTAATAATTACTCAAAATAAATAGCAGTCCATTGATATAATCACGGCATATAAGTCAATCCTGCATAAATAATTCATAATAAAAGTTAGGTTCAATTTCTGTTTTCCTCTCTTATTATATCTTTATCCTTGCGTTCCAATGATTCTCTAATGATCATTATCTCAAAATCTTATTATGAATGAACGTTCTACTGTTCAAGCCTTTAATCATCACTTTAGAGAACTATTTTTCTAACTTTTAATAGGAAAGAATCGATTCCGTATCTCTATTATCATTTCCAGTTACTTATTCCATTATGTTTCTAAGATACAAAGTTATGAGTGTCTATAGACAAATTTTACCAAGCAATTAAAAATAATAATGTCATAAATAGGAGTCTGATAAATACTCAAGATTAAAATTGTTTTATATGTAATCATCATAGTAATAAATTTGAACACTCTATATATAACGGAATATTATTAGAGATTCATAATTTATCTAGTTTAGTCCTATATAATCTCATTATATAAAGTACCTCCAATCCAATGTCTCTACATTAATAGTCTAGACAAAACTATTTCATTCTAAATAAGATTAAACCGTACTTGTAATATTTAATTGAAGATATCAACTTTAATTTATTAAGAACTATTTAAATTATTATATATAAATTTAATCCTCATGCATATAACAATTATATGCTAAATTTAGAGTGATATTAATAATCATGGGATTTTATTGATGTTCATTTAAGTATCTGTCGGATAGTTAGGAAAATTAGGTGTTTTATTTTTCTCAAGTGCCCTCGTCTCTTCAAGAGTAGCCTCCTTCCACTCGGGAACCTGTAAAGCATCCTGTACATTTTTTGGAATTTCCACACAAGATAACTGTGAAGTGAAAAAGGAGAAGGTAGGTGACAGATCTTTGTAAGAAACAAAGTTAGACATAGGATGTTTTGTACAAGATCTAACGCCCTTTCATACAAGAATGGGATAGCAAAGATTAGAGGAACTTGACGCAAGCTGAACAACTGAAGTAGACTTATAGAATTAGATTGACTGCCTTGGATAGGTTCGGAATGAAAGATTACCTGGAGATTCGGTAGAGTTTTAATCAGCATTTGGTTCAAACTCTTGACGTTGCTGAAGAGCATTGGTCTTATTGCTTCAAATTTGTTTCTTCTGTGAGTAAACAAGAAGTTTATTAGCAACTGTAGTTTTCCCATTGCTGGTTCTAATCGGATTATGATCATGACTTGGCTTTATAGAATATGGTCCTGAGTTTTCATTAATTAAAACACTAGGTTCTGTATTTATTTAAAAAAAAAAAGTTCCATTAGAAGTTTCGGATGAGATACTTAGAAAAAAAAATGTCAAATAGTTAGGAAAATTAGTTGTTTTATTTATTTATTTTTTTGTGTTATCTCGTTTTTAGTGTTATCTATTTTCTTATTTTTTGCTGTTAGGTGAAAAGTTTGTGGCACAACTTCTCCTATAAATATGTATTTGCTTTTTTTTCCCTTAGTTGTAATTCAATGAGAAGAAACTCAGTCTTATTTTTTCTAAATATGTTGTTCAGTTTCTATTTCTTCTTAACTTATATGGTATCAGAGTTATGGCTCTTCCATTAAATGGTCAAAACGGCGATGATCGGGGCCAATAAAACCACGAGTTCTTCTGAAACAATAACGACGGAGAGTTCGAATTCAAGACCTGTCATGACCTACAGTGAAGCATATCATTTTTTTTCCAGAATTCTTCGTTCCAGTTGACTTCTCACAAATTAAATGGGAAGAATTACCTAGAACGGCCTCAGTCGCTGAAGTTGGCGATTGATAGCAAAGGAAAGCTTGGACATTTGACTAGCGAAGTGAAGCAACCAGCCATTGGAGATCCAAATTTGAGCACATGGAGGTCAGAAAACTCATTAATCATTGCCTGGCTTATCAACTCAACAGAGCAAACCATAGGCAAACCTGATCGTTCTCTGCCGACTACGAAAGATGCGTCGGATGCTATATAAGAAACCTATTCAGATTTAAAAAACTCATCTCAGATTTTTTATTTAAAAAGAAAACTCTGGGAATCCAAGCAAGGCCAGTGTGAAGTTACTGTGTACTATAATGAGATGGTTTCACTGTGGCAAGAATTGTAGCATTAAGAATTGGATCAATGCTAGAATGATAAATGGGATTGTCCCACTGATAGTGTGAAGATTATGAAGAAGGAAGAAAATGATCTTGTACTTGTTTCTGGCAAGTCTAAATCGTAATCTAGATGAAGTAAGGGGTCGGATTCTTAGAAGAAAACCCCTACCATCCCTCCGTGAGGTGTTTTCAGAGATTAGAAGAGAAGAAACCAAAAGGAAGGTAATGTTGAACAATTGTGAATCAAAGCCCTTGACAGAAACAGAGAACTCAACCCTAGTTTCAAGAAGTTCTGAACAGGAAGATGAAAGGACGAAACCCTAGTGTGACCATTGTAAAAAAAACTATCGCACACAATCCAGTTCAACAATACAGAACAAAACACGTTGAGATTGATAGGCACTTTATAAAGCAGAAACTTGAAGTAGGAGCTATTTGTATGCCATTTGTTCCAACTTCGCAACAAATAGCTAATATTCTTACAAACGGACTGTTCAGAGTTAATTATTATGAGTAACTCATCAGCAATATGGGCATGATAGACATTTATGCATCAACTTGAAGGGCTTGAAGGGGGACTGTCATCAACAAGTTGGACATGATAAACATCTACTGAAGGGCTTGAAGGGGGAGTGTGGGATAGTTAGGGAAATTAGGTGTTTATTTATTTATTTTTTTAGTATTATCTGGTTGTTACCAAAGGTTAGGGAAATTGTTATCAGTTTGTTAGATATGTTATTCTATTTCCTTATTTTCAGCTGTTAGGTGAAAAGTTTGTGGGACAACTTCTATAAATATGTATTTGTTTTTTCCCTTCGTTGTAATTCAATAAGAAGAAACTCAGTCTTATTTCTTCCATATATACTCTTCAGTTTCTACTTCTTCTAAACTTATAATATCCATGCACAAACAACCAAAATATATAAATGTCATTTTATTTCAATTGACCAGCAACATGTACACAATGTCTATACTTGTAGGGTATCAATCCCAGCAAATTCTTCCCCAATCCCACTGCATCAGAATGTCTCCCTCTTGGGAACGTTGGTTCCACGTCAATAATTGAGGTCCTCAGCCAAAGTAAAGGGACAGCTAAATGAACTGATGATGTACCAAAGGAAACGCGACAGAGAAATGCAACAACGGTTTTGAAAAAACAACAAAATATTAACATCTGCAATTCAACAAAACTGAAAACCAAAAAAATATTAATAGAAAGTCACTTGTGTAGTTTTTTTTTTTAAAGAATTTATTAATAGCTATGCTATTCCACCATTACCATATGAATCTCCGTCTCATGGATGTATTAAGAGGTTGAGAATGAACACATCAAAGCAAAGCAAGACAAGATGTAGAAGATAGCAAACATCTATCTTCTTCATACTAGATCTAGACAAATGTTTGGCCTCTCGCCAAAAAAATTTGGTTTTTATGAAGAAATTCTCCAAGCACTTTGCATAATGGTCAAATACTAAGTTTTTTTGTGTCTTATTATCTATAAAACTCGGTAGGATATCAAACCGTCTAGAGTGTCCACTTTTAACCGATTCATGCGCACAAGCTGCACATACGACCTCTCTTTAGGCCCTACACCAACAAAACAGCACCAAAGCAACCTCGTTAGTGTAATGTTGATGAGACTATACTGTCAAAATAGCTACCCATTAACCCTTTCGAGAATAAGGAAAGGCATGAAACAAGGAAGTCAGAGCAGGGACATACCCAAATCCAGTGACGAAATTTCATCTTGGTGAAAGAAGTTAGTTCTACTTGTTCTCTGTCTCAGGTTTGAATTGATCTTGTCAACAGCCGCGAGCAGATCCTTGGAGTTTTAAGTCCACCAGAATGCAACAGATTACAATTTTAGACAATGTTGATTGCGAAATCATTCACAGGTAGTAAATTTGGATGCAAACAACTAACTACAAAGTACAAAGAAAACAAGATATTTCCCTGCTGAAAAAACAATACTCACCAGACCACCAAAAACTAAATTAGAAAATGCAACATGCATGTATCAATAAAAAAGCTACTCAATGTAACATAGGAGAATCCGGAATTTTCTCTCGAACAATCTACCATTCAAAAAGTTTCCACTTTGTCGTCTGTAAAGCAAACTTTTTTTTCTCTTTTTGCAGTACAAGGATCTCACTGCAAACCTCCAATTATAGCCACACCTCTTTCCTCAATAAGTAGTTTGGACTTTTTTTTCCAAAACGTAAAAAGAAATTCCTAGGCATAAACTAATAACAATTTTCAAAACAAAGATTAAGAATCATTTTCATAAAGTTTCAACAAGTGTACGTCAACTCACGAGACACATTAAGAAGAACTCCATACCTCCCATGATGCTAGCCCTTTCATAAAGGAAGGAAGACTCTCATACTCGTCCTTTGATAACTTTATAGTAGTTGGAAGAGCTAGGGCAAGCTTTGAAACATCAACAACTTCGCCTACATTTATAAAGAATGACAGCACAGGAATCATTAGAGACTGTGCATGGTCAGAATGACAAATTTCTCTGCAGAACGATAGTTCAACCATGCCATTTTCTGGTACTGTGCGTCCCATTTTTCAGGCGTTGAATGACAATCAAATTGATCTAGACTGTTGAAATTTGAGCCACATTTCGTTAAATGAGACACAACAAGAAAATTTTCAACAGTTAAAATCGTTCTGATCATCATCTAATGCCTGAAAAATCAGTTACACAGTGTGATCGGAATGACCAGTCCTACCATAGTTCAATTATAAAACTTCTTATATAATTCAAAGCTAGCCTACCAAAATCCAAATGCATAGTTACTCCCAAGGTAGGATAATCTGTCTGCCCCAAGTGATCTGGCCTGTCTCTGTATAGTGCAAAAAGTTAACATATTACTTGGGAAAAGACACAAAAGAAAAGGACAAAACAGGTTTCTTTTCAACAGAAATTAACCCAAAGATCTTGAAACTAACTTCACTGGTTTGTGCGAATATACATCTAGGTCATCAATCTTATTATTTGCTACATCATAGAAAGGGATAAGATTAGTAGAGGACAAAAATTGGGAAAGCCAAATCTAGTCCATTCGCAATAAAAAAGAGGGTCATTTAAGAAATTGTGAAGCAAAGGCTTGATACTAACCTCCAGATGCTAAATATTCAAAACAAACATTTGAGAGGCCCATATTTTTCAAACTCAACGAATCATCGATTCTATCAAGAAATATTAAGAAAGACAGAGACAATAATGTCTAAATCCGTTCTCCATTATACAACCATAAATTTGGCTCCAGGTTTTTAAACTTCAACATCTTCAGCGTTGAACCAAAATTTGAACTGTATTGAACTTTAAACCATGACTTTTTTAATTATTTTTCTGTAAATTAGTTCCAAAAGGAAATAGAATCAAATGAACCCTACTGAATCTAACTTCAAGAGAGAGATAGAGAGAGAAAGGATACAGATCGTCGTCATCCAAAGAGAGCTGTGTACGATTTGATCTTCGAGTCCAAATTAAGCGGAATTGGAGCATCATTGAGAAGCTTATCATCATCATCAATCTCAACTTCTACCTCAAACATTAGAGCCACAATTGGTGTTTGGCAACACAGAAAATTGGAATTTCTCGAGTAGCTAAGAGATACGTACCAGGAACGTATACCAGGGCCTTGAGACAGTCTTCGAGGTCAAGAATGTGGATCTGATTGGTCTGATAGACCTCATTGAAGTGACCTAAGAGTTCCTCAAGCGACACCGTTCCCAATGACATGGATCCAAGGAGATTGAGCTCGCTGCTGGCGCTAGAAACACTCCAGTTCAGGGACTGGATGAAGGTGGACGATGCCGAATCTGTCGCCCAAAAAAACAAAAGATTGCCGAGGGGGAGGGAAGGAGTTAGAATGAAATTGTTAGGGGTGCGATTTTCTGCTTGGTTGCTGAGAAAGTGGAAGAAAAAAGAGAGAGCACCGAAAGGGAGGGCACGGCGGTGGACGGATTGCGTGAGGGCGTCGCAGCTGGTGTTGAGGTGGTTGCTGAAGGAAGCTAGCCTTCTGCAGAAGTTCGATATCGATTTCCCCATTTCTCTCTCTCAATCTCTCTCCTCTTCAAACTTACGGTTCACGATTGCAGTGAACTTTAATTTTTGGATCTTTTATCTTTTAGATAAGTAAGTTTTAAAGGAACCTTTTTCCCGTCACCAAGCGCCTGTAGCTCAGTGGATAGAGCGTCTGTTTCCTAAGCAGAAGGTCGTAGGTTCGACCCCTACCTGGCGCGCTTTTATTTCCGTGACTCACCCGTATTTTTTCTTTTTCTGTCAAGTTTTCGAAGTGCTTCTCTTTTTTTATACTGTATGAGAGCTTGTAGCTTTTATTTCATTAAAATTTTTTCCCCATTGTCCAGTTTTCGATATTCTTCTTTTTTTCCTTTTTTTTTTGCAAGCTACCGTGGGTTAAATCGCGACAGACAAACGCACACACTCGTACACTCCGAAAAGATCACTCGCTCCTTAAAGGACGAAGTGTGAAATTGTTATGTCACGCTTAGTGCATGGTTTATGCCGGTTAAAACTATAAAAGTAATTTAGGTTGACATTTAATGAAGTAAAAATTGATGTCAACTCAAATTATAAAACCAAAGTGTGAAATTGTTACGTCACGCTTAGTGCATGGTTTATGCCAGTTAAAACTATAGAAGTAGTTCATACTGATACTGATATTTAGTAAAGTAAAAATTGATATCAATTTAAATTATAAAAACAGTTTTAAATCAAACAAAATATCCAAAATTAAAACTCCTCATCATTCAAAAAAAATTCACATGGTTTGAACTATTTTTTATAGTAACAATCATTTTTATTTTCGTTTCTTTTTAAACCATTTTTTCAAACATGAGTTCTTATTTTAAACTGATATGAAGTTTTAAATCATAAAAACGGACTATAGAAGTAGTTTATACTGATATTTAATGAAGTAAAAATTGATGTCAATTTAAATCATAAAAGCGGTTTTAAATCGAACAAAATATCCAAAATTAAAACTCCTTATCCTTCAAAAAAGTTCATATGGTTTGAACCATTTTCTATAGTAACAATCATTTTCATTCTCGTTTCTTTTATAAACCATACTTTTCCAAATATGAGTTCTTATTTTAAACTTATGTGATGTTTTAAATCATAAAAGCGGTTTTAAACCGAACAAAACATCCAAAATTAAAACTCTCCATCCCCCAAAAAAAGTTCACACGATTTGAATTATTTTCTATAGTAACAATCATTCTCATTCTCATTTCTCTCATAAACCATACATTTTCAAACATCAGTTCTTTTTTTAAACTTATGTGATGTTTTATTCTCGTTTTAAGATTTTATATTTAAAACCACCGTTTAAACCATACAATTTAAAACTCAGAGTTCAAAATATAAAATTCTAAACCATGCCATTTTGAATCGTGTATCAAACAAACCCTTCGTCATGCGGGGAAAAAAAGAAAAATTGCTTCAGTAGTCCCCAATCTTTAACGAAAGTGAGTATTTGGTCTCCAAACTTTTTTTTATTTAACCAACCTATACTTTTTATTTTAGTTGCTGAGAGACTACTTTAACAATCAAACCGTTAATTTTGGATGAAAAAATTATTAGATATTATTTTTTAATTAAAGTTACTAAACTATCTTTCAAAATAATTGATACATTAAAAAAATTAACAAAAGTTTATTAAAAATTTATTAAAGAATCTAAAAGTGAGAACTAAGAACTCGCATTAAACAAGGAAAAACAATCTTATAGGGTGTTTGGCATGTAGATAAAACTATTTGTTAGAACTATTTTTATTGTAGCATATGAGAGCTTTACAATATAGTAACTTTTTTCTTTTTACTATAGCATATGAAAGCTTTATACTGTTTGTAACTGAGATAATGGTTAAGATCGCTCGTTGTCAAATAGGCTATTGGTTGCAGAAGCTTTGGACGGCCCAACAATAAAGGAACAACAAGAGGAGTGTTGCTTCCATTTTTGGGGTGACACGTAAGGACAATGGCTTCATCTCTCCTCTAAAAGCCATCCTCACGGCCTTGTATTCATGGTCCACAGCTACGACAACAACATCTCCTGGACCTTTCAGTCCACAGCAATCTCCCTCGCTCGCCATGGCTTCGCCTACTTTGCCCTCAACCTCTAGGGCCATAGCCGCTTTAACGGCCTCTACACCTTCGTCCCTAACATCGACCTTACACCGTCGAGGATTGCCTCCCCTTCATCAATTTCGTCAAGCGCGACTCCCAATTCCAAAACCTAGATGGTTGTCGTCTTCCTTTGTCTTTCCTCTTCGGCAAATCCATGGCGGTGCGAACTACCTCCTTGTCCACCTCTCTGATCCACTAGGATTCGGTGCGTTGTCCTCATCACCCTGATGTGCAAAATCTCCAACAATTTGGGCGAAGTATGTCACACCATCCTCTTAGACCCTATCATTGGCCCAAATTCCATAGCTCGAGTTGGAGCAAAAAATCGACCCTCGAAGCTCTCTCTCGAGAGGAAGATAATCTAAGTCGGAGCCACCGCCGTGAAGGGTCTGTTGCAGTGTCGAAATCTCTCACTTCTGCAGATTTGGGTAGGTTGGAATTTGTATTAATGAACATAAAAAATTTGCTTCTTTGGTATGTGTTTTGAGGTTAAAACTTTTAATCTAATGGGTGATGATTAGTACACGTAGGTTCACCAGAGTAGGAGGAGAAGAAGAAGTGAACGTGGGAGAGGAATTGGATTTGAACTTGGGATGATTTTGGTTTTGATGATTTTGTTTGGGATGTTTTCTTTGGGATGAACCTGATTAATTTGGGATGATATTTATTTTTATAGGATATTTGGCATAGTAGTAAGAACTATTAGTTAGAACTATTTTTACTGTAGCATTTTAAGAGCTTTACACTGTAATAAATTTTTTTACTGTAGCATATCAACATTTTACACTATTTATAACTGAGATAATAGTTAGAACTACCTGTGACCAAACAGCGCATTATTGTTTGTTGTTATTTTTGTGTGCCCACAAGCTATTTGATGGTTTTTTGATTGGCTAAGGTTTTTTATTTATTTATTTTTTTTTTGAAATTACATTTACCAAAATATCATCCTAATTGTATGCATGTGCATCTTACAGGATGTGCATGTCTATCAGTCAAAATCGTTCTTTAATAACTAAAATCAAAAGTTTAATCGATTAAATAAATAAGAAAAAAATTGGGACTCAAGTGCCCACTTTTGTTATCTATTGCGAACTATTGTTGCAATTTACCCAAAAAATATCCCAACTATAGTTACAATTTACTCAAAAAATATACCATTTATAAGGTGTTTGGTAAGATGGTAAAAATCGTTGGTTAGAACTGTTTTTACTGTAGCATATAAGAGCTTTACACTGTAATAATTATTTTATTATTATTGTAGCATGTGATAGCTTTACATTGTTTATAACTAAAAAAATAGTATGGATCACTTTAAACAAACACAAGGTTAATGCTCCTCATCAATTGAGACGTATTTATCATTAAACAATCAAGCTATGTTTAATAGGTGTTGAGAAGTGTATTGTACACCAATATTGGTTAAAAACAACTATAATATATGAAAACTTTATACTATAATGGCTAAAAGTGTTGATTGAAACTAAAATTATCAAACACTGTCAACTTCCTTTTTCGCTCAAAATCATTTGTGCCTTTGGAGAGAACCAATTGCTAGCCACAACAAAAATCATCCAATATCTAACACTCGTTATTAATGGAAGTTGGTCTCCTTTTCCCGCGCATTCTTAAATTAAGAAGTCAAAGAAATCCAAGCAGCAACGGAGAAAAAAAAAGAAAAAGAAAAAGAAAAAAAGAACACTGGAAAACACACAAAATAATAGGAAAGCTAGCGCGGTGAACGATAGAGAGAGAGAGGGAAAAAGAGAAGCAGCAGCAGCAGCAGGGAAAAATACAGCAAAAGTGATCTAAGTACCACTGCCCATGATTGATTTACACCCTAAAAGGAGTTGGGGGAAAAACTGCGCATAAAAGTGGGACAAGGAGAGATAATAGTACACTACTCATATATACAAGTTCAAGTAATGTAAAAGCTCTGGCTCTCTCCCAATTTTATACTTACATTCACAACCTGTTCAACTGCTTTTGTTTCACACTTTTGATTATATTA
Organism: Artocarpus hirsutus; assembly: GCA_946598075.1. NCBI lineage: Eukaryota > Viridiplantae > Streptophyta > Magnoliopsida > Rosales > Moraceae > Artocarpus > Artocarpus hirsutus. Next base: position 75,253 of record CAMOHE010039658.1, read on the forward strand.
TATCAAGTAAGATCTCCTCTGAGGGCACTAGAAGCCCTTTGGATGGTGGCTCTGACAACCCTCCAGATTTCATGCTGAATTATAGCCTTCTTCTGACTTAAACTCATTCCTGTTGTTCTAGATATTGCATCTGCTATTCCAGGAAAGAAGTCTAGTTTACTTTCTGGGTCACTTGGAGGCCCGTATATCTGTAGAAACAGGGTAGAGAGACAAGGTGGAACAAAATGAGAAGAGACCTTTGCCGGGTTTGGGAGAGTCTATGGTTTTGGTTCTTAAACACCAACTACACTTCTATTCATAAATGTTACTCAAGTGGAAGAGGAGAAGAAGATTTACAAGATGCTTGAACCACCGTCTTCCCTCGAGCCCATCTGCGTCAAGGAAGCCTCTTTCAGCAAGCATCAACCGGTCGTTCAGTGCCCGCCTTTTCAACATGACAAGTTCACTTGTAGTATCTTGCTCTCTGAGTTTCTGCACTTCGAAGAGAACAATAATAAAATAAACATCCGTAGAATAGAGTTCCAATAATTTTTTCTTTTCCTCTTGATTTACCTGTGCTTCAATTTCTGCTTCTTTGGCTGCAGAGGCAAATTCTTGAATTGATGTGGTTAGAGGAGACAGAGAAACAAGTCCACCCAATAAGTTGCTCAAAACCTCCTTATGCCTCTGAAAGATCACAAAATGATATAGTTTTATATTTAGCCACAAATATTACCACCGATGGCTTTGACTCGGCATAAGTAAGAGAAGATGTTAGGCAAAAGTATATACGTTTAGCTGCTCTGCATAAGAGACATAATTAAAAGATAAAATTGAATCATCAGCAAGGTGAAGGGCTAGAAGTCCCCAAACTCCAGCAACTGAAAATAGTTCAAAACAGATAGGCACCATAAAGACGTTAATTTTGTTTCTAAACTTCAAATCAACAATATATTTAAGAAAACTTACCAGCCACATGACGCTTGAACAAAGGATCTCCATAATTCGTCATCCAGTCATAGGAGTCAAAAGCAGTGTGATATGTAGGAAAATCTGTTAAATGAAGATGCATAAGCATAGCAGAATCTGTATCAAAAGTATCACTTTTGCATGAATCATGCCGGGTTACCGCCTTTGGAATTCACAAGGGAAGTCAAGCCAATCACGAATAAAGTATTTGCTCTAGTTACATGGAAGTGTCTTAAGGTATGCTGAGAAATTGGGCCATGTGGTTAATCGTTCCAATTGCCAAAGACCAAAAAGGGGGATACAAAAAGGCAAGAGGAGAGCAGAATGGATCTTCTACAATGGAAGCAGGAGGTTTGAATGTGTGGCATATAGGAGAGCAAAACATTCATTTTTTCGCAATATATACTCATTCCAAATGCAACAGGTACAAAATGGACCCAACCAATCTCAGAAAACACAAGACATAAAAGAAGGCAGTTCTTAATCCTCTGAACAAAACTATTAACAGCCTGAGCAAAACACTATAACGAAAGTCTAAACACCCAATTTACCAGTACAAACATGCACATCCAAAACTACTATTGAGCTTGAATAAGTTTGAGGGAATAATACTCATCTGCTAAAACATTTTTATCCAAAATTCGCCAGCCCCAATATAAGCAAGTTACCTCTTCCATAATACATATCTACAGATGGAATTCCAGCATGTTGCACAAATGCAGCAAAATTGGAATCCGCTCTTCCGAGTCTCTCGATCTGCATCACAGAGTATGATTCACAAGACTTGAGTATAGTAGATAATATGCGTAAGCAGCAAGAAAGGCAACTAACTTATAAAGCAAGAAAAGTAATGTCAAGTCGGTGGAAGTTGCTAGTCCACTGACTATGGATAAATACTTGATATAAGTTTAATTTCCTCCAGAAGTAACATTGAATAGAAAGGAAAGAACAAGTTGAGTTTACAACATAAATTGTACTATATAGGCATCATGCATTAAGCGTGTATTATAAATCGAATTATTTACATAAAACAACTTCATATATATATATATATATATATTTATGTATGTATGTAATGTATTTCAGTAAACAAATAAAAAACTTTTGATGATTAACTTACAGTATTCTCAGTATTTCTAGCTGCCCACTTCTGATACATGGTCACACCCTCAAAATCAGGATCTTCAACCTGTAATCATTTTAAGAGCAGTCAACACTTATTACTCAAATACAAGGCCTCCATAGGACCAATCATGGAATTCACTGCCTTTTTGTTTTACCTTCTTTATTACTTCAAGAATAAGATTATCTAGTTAAGGAGTTGCACCAGCAAAGAACCTTGGTCCTTGAACCGCACAATCAACATTAAGGTATGCAACGGCTTTGGATCCTAGATTTACAAGGTTTTGTTCAACCCACTCTGTTGATCCAATCTGCAGAGATGATAATTTGATTACTTCTCAATGAATAAAAGAATTACATGAAACAATTGTTTCTCTATGACGATTACTTCCCATAACTTTTTCTTCAACTGCATCACTTGCTTCAACATCTATTAGGCAATAACGGAGCACATTGCTAGTTGCTAGTCTAATATAATTATCGAGCTCAGTAGAATGGATTAGTACAAGTCCATACATGAAGAAACAATGGTAGAGCTTCAGAACCTCCATTTTGGATCATCTCAGGCAACGATAATTGCAGCCATGACACACTTGTATCACCAGCTTAAAAGGCATTAATTCATATTTTGAGTAATTTTACTGATTATTTTTCATGGGTTTGGACTTTGGTGGGAATAACTACCTCCATGAACACACGAATTGATAAAGGAAAATACTTCAACTCTATGGATTTGTCTGTTTTTTTAGATCCTCTTTTCTTTCTTTACCACGCATGACAATCCACGTATTACCATTTTTACATGCATAAGCATTTACACAACCTTCTTTATTACACTTATTTCTGCATAGAGAAGAAGCCTTCACAAGGACAACTGTACTGCGTTTCCAAAAACAGCATGAACATAAACAGAATAGTGACACACATGTTACCAATTCAGACGCTGAATTAATTACCTACCATCCCAAACTCTTCGGCATCCCAACTGCAGAGGACAATGGTCCTTCGAGGCCTCCACCCTGAACGCATCATGAGAGAAAAGCGACGAGCGATGTCAAGTAAGGCTGCAGTTCCGCTATTGGGGTCAACAGCCCCATAGGTCCATGCATCTCTGTGGTTCCCAAGTAACACATGCCGGTCAGGCTCTTCTGACCCTCTTATGACAGCAAACACATTGTGAATTTTCGCCACCTTTTTCTCTCCCTAGATTCAAAAAGATTAAAAAAACATTTTAACCAAAAAAAAAAAAGGGGGAGGAATAGCATCATAAACCCATTCCCAAATCCAATCAAACAAATTCCCTATGTTCCCCTAAAGTTCATTAGACAGCATTCCCATAACTAGTCACAACACGCATATTTCTAAAATTGCACACAACATTCAATGGAAAGCTTGTCAAAATTACTCTTTTTCTATAACTCAACCAAGCAAAATCACATTCATAATTGTAGCCACAACTTCAAAACCAAAATAAACACGACCCAAAAAGAGGGGGGGATAAAAAATAAGACATAAATATTCATATATGTATACCTTTCCTATTAAAAGTGTCAATATTGCGGCTGAAATAACCACCATCACAGGAAGAACCCACTTCCCAACTGCCATATAATCCTATTTGACTTTGACATTATGCAAGAAAAAACCAGAGTCCAAATAACCAAAAAAAAAAAAGTAAACGTCCTAGAGGACCCAATTTGACCAAATCCCCAACCATCAAAAGTCAAAACAACACCAACCTGGTAATCAAAGTCAACGACTGTCCGACCCGGTCCGACACTGTCAACCCTATAACCGAGCGCGTCCCTCCACTCGCTCGGCCCCGGCGCGCCGCCAAGCGACCCGAGAATGATCTGAGCATCCTCGAACGACAACGGCAACGACGGAATCTTCGGGAACCTTCCAGAAACTTCGTCCTCATCAATCCCCAACCTCTCTCCACCCTCGACGGCAGCCCATCCTGGGCTGAGTGGGTCCCCCAGTCCTGTCATCACCATCCCCCTCTCGAACCCCTTCCCAAACCCCTCCCCCTTTCCCCTCTCGGGGTATAATAGCACCGCGGACGCTCCGTTCATCGCCGCCCTCTCCACCACCGCCGACCTCGGCATCCCGCCGCCTTTTCTCGCGATCGCGACGCAGCCGGTGACGTTCACCCCGAGCCTCCCCAGCGCACGATAGTCCTCACCCCTCCCGAAGTTGACGAACACCGCCTTAGCCGCCGTGGCGGATCCCGACGGCGCGTAGGCGTGGTACGGCCTGACGACAACGGCCTCGTTTTCGTTTTCGTTTTCGTTGTCGTTCTCGTTCTCGGTCAAGGGGAAGGAGAAGGCGGTGGCGCGGTGAGGGAGGAGTGCGTAGGATAGGAGAGGAGGGCGTCGTAGCAGACGGAGTGGGCGCGGAGACCGAAGGCGGTGAAGTGGTTGAGGACGTAGTGGGTGGTGAGGAGGGAGGGTTTTGTCCCGGCGAGGTGGGGGTGCAGGGTGAGGTCGCGGAGGTAGGAGGAGAGGGTGGAGTTGGTGGCGGCAGAGAGGAAGGAGCGGCGGCGGCGGCGGCGGCGGAGGAGTAGGAGGGCATTTTGGGAAGTTGATAGCGGGGGTGCAAAGTGGGCGTAATGCAGAGTATAAAAAGCCAGAATGCAGAGGATCACGATGAAAAGGAAAGTGTATAGAGGCCGTGATGGCTTTGGAGAAACCGTCGACGTCGTTGTGCTTGTCGGTGGTTTGGACCAGAGTTGAGCCATTGAAGAGCGAGAAAGTAGAGAGAGAAAACTTGTCTAGCAGGGTGGAAGAGAGAAGGTTTTCCTTGGAGTTGGTAAGTGAATGAGTGGAGATTTTGTTGTGTTATTTGAGAATTGTTTACGGTTCCTTTGTTGTTTCTCTCTTTTTTTTCATTTTCTTTTCGTTTTTTTGTGAAGGGAATTTTCTTTCGTTTTTCATGATAAAGAATGAGAAATTATTGCATTAATTAGTGAATTTTATTATTTACAAGACTAGGTTTTAATTTAATGTATAAGTTAAATTTTAAATTGGGTCTTACTTTTATTAATAGAGGTTTATATCTAAAATGGATTTTTCAAAGTGAATTAGTTTATATATTTAAGCCATCTATAATAATAATGTCATTACATGATGTGATGTGTAAAAGTACATAACGAACAGACATGGACCATAAACCATGCAATGTTGACTAGAATTAATTTTATATTATTTATAACTAAAAAAATAATCTAAGACTATCGTATGCCAAAGGTCCAAGCACAGGTGGCATAATGCTCATTTGGTATCACATAATGCTCATTTAAACAGCGTTTGAAAAGTAGGTTCAACATAAAAAATAACACGACAAACAATGAGGCTAATTGAACTAGTAACCAGGGATTTTTTATTTTTGTTTTAAATTACAAACCCTGATATTGCAGGGTTTTTTTGATAGAAAAAATATTGAGAAAGAAAGGAGAAATGAGAAAGGTTGCAATCCTTACATATTGAAGCTGCAAAATCTTATATGAACTGTCCTCACGTCCCATGAATGTGCTTTAAAGAAACTTTTTGAGTTTTGGCTCTTATGGAAGAGGAAAGGAAGAAAGAGAAAAACAACAAAAAAAAACAAAAGCATAGGGTTGTGTAAAGATATGCAGGGCAACTGTTGAACGGAAGAACCTGAAAATGTGACAGACTGTCTGTCTGTTTCTCTGGTCTTATTTGGAGGGTGGGGAAAAGTTTAGAGCGTTGTATTTTAGGGCAGGTAAAATGATGTCACTGTGTTTTACTTGCATCAACATAATTACAACGCCACGTAATTATAATTAAGCTAAATATAATTATAATTAATAAACGTATCAAAAATATAAACATTAACACAATCAATCTATAACACATAGCATATTTTTGACACAATTAACTAAAAATAAAAAAAAATCAATAAAAAATTAATAAAAATACAATATCTAATTTTTTAAAAATTTTGACTAACAAAATTTAAAAAATAAAGCTAAAATCAATTAAAAGGCTTTAAATATTGATGTAAGGAGCATAATAATATTTAGTTATTTAAATCTTTAAATGTATTTTTTCTCAATCTTTAAATATATTTTTCCCCAATCTTTAAATTTGAGAAAACTTATTTTAAAGCCATAAACGGCTTCATTGATGCATGATGAAGTAGAAAGACGAGAGACTTGAGAGAGAGATTTTCGTTTCCTTTCTAAAACCATAATAAATAAATTATAAGCTATTATTTAATATTTAAGCATCAATGGTATGGTGGTGGCAGGTGCAACAAGTAACCTCCCTATGCAAGGTTCAAATCCTTAACCCTACAAAATCATAAGTTTTTTTAATTTTTCAGTTTAAATGTGCTATAAACGGACGGATCGTATCGTGTCGTGTTAACACGTCTGTTTTTTAAGTTTAAATGTGCTATAAACAGACGGGTAGTACCATGTCGTGTTAATATGCAATATGGATCATAATTTATTCCTTTCTTGACTAGGAACACAATGAACAAAATCATCTCAATTAGATATCACATGAAGAAGTTATGATTTTTTTCCTCAAATATAGAAGAGAGAATTTTAGTTTTTACTGTACCAAAGATATCTAAGTATTAAAAGTTTAGTGGGGAATGAGAACTCTAAAAATTTAGATTTTTGATATTCAAAAAATTTAGATTTTTAAAGAAACAAACACTTATCTAAAAGATTTTTGATACTTAAATATAAATTTGAATCTATTAAATCTAAATAGTATTTAAAACAAACAGACTCTATATATTAGTAAGTATAGTTTTATAAGTAGTGGAGTTGGAGATGCAAAAGATTTTTGTTTTTTCTTTTTTGTTTTCTGATTCGTTTTTGTTTTTTTTTTTTTTTTTTTTGTAAAAATTAGCCGAAAGGGTAAAACGTGATAACACCAACTCAACAGGGGAAAAACAATGATTGACCTAGGAAATTGTAAAGTCGTTGGTAATTGTGAATGTGGAGTTACGTTACGTAGGATCTTTTCTGACCTTTCATTATTGCTCCACATGTTGTCAACTTCTATTTGATAAAACAATCATTTTGAAGGTTTTCGGGTTTTTGATGAAAGGGTGAAAATTTCATCACAAATTTAATTATAAACAATATAAAATTTTTATATGTTATAATAATAATAAAAAAATTATTACAATATAAAACTTTCATATGTTACAATAAAAATAATTCTCATCACTTTCTAAACACCCCAAAAACTTTTTAAAGAAAGGACAGCAAAAATAATAATAATAAAATTCAAAGAAGGTAGTGTCAAATTATTAATCAGCCTAAAACGCAAAGCAAAGTCTTGCCCGAATTGCTAAGCTCGAGTTATCTTGCCTCACGACGAAACCTTTTTCGACATGGATATCAGCTTACTTACACCAATCGTTATCAAACCATGCTAATTTATATTTAAGAATTAAGTTAAAACGGTGAATTATAACTATAAGTATGTAATATAAAAGTTTTATATTATAATATATTTTTATTTTATATTATTTGAGTTAAAATTGATAAATTAAAACTAAATTTGTTAATCATTTTATTACTTGTAAACCTCAATTTAACTTTTGGCTAAATTAATTGGACTAATAAACATTAAAACAATTTAAAAAATGCAGTGTTCGAAAACATAATCGGAACTACGTTTTGTAGTTGAAACCGAAATTACAACGATCACTTCTGCACAATAATGACACAGACGCATAGATATATATACATAACCACCCGGCTGATTCAACAGAATCACTTGAGTTTTGTAAGTTATGTACATAGATAGATACACCCATATATGTACATGCCAAAAACATAGGTGGATGTGGTACTTTGACCCGAAAGATGAATGTACCGTCCGCTCTGGTTATAAGCTCGCAATGGATATGAAACATAATGCAAGCTCATCGAGAGGGGGCGTAGACAGGCCGTGGTGGAAGTTGCTGTGGAAGCTCAAGATGCCGAGTAAGATAAAAATTCTTCTCTGGCATGCTTTCAATGACATAATTCCCACTTTTGGGAATCTTAGGAGGAGAGGAGTTAATTGTGGGCCATGCTGTCCCCGATGTAAGCTACATGTTGGGTCCACTTTCTATGCTTTATGGGAGTGTGATTTTGCCTTAGTTCACCTGGGACCAAAGTGCATGCATTATGGCTGTATTTAAAAGATCTCTGCCCTTTGTCTTTTGGTGATCTGTGCATCCAAGCATCTGCAAGAATGAGAAAGGAGGAAATGGAGATTTTTGGGTTCATCATTTGGAAGCCTTGGTGTGATAGAAATTCTCTGATTCACGGAAAAAGGCCATCTCCTCAGGAGATTCTTGAAGCTGCAGGGAGAGCATACAGAGCGTACGTCACTTGTCAAACAGTAAATGTTATCCCACTCGCTTGAAATCCCCCGCCGGCTTCGACATGGACTCCTCCTCCAACAGGAAAGCTCAAAAGACGTCGCGGTTCGAGAGGGACTTTCTCATGTTGGGATCGGAGCCGTTGGTTCGAGATTAAGAAAGTGTGATGGTAGGATCATTATATAGAAGGACCTTTCTCCTCGCATTGCTGAATGTTTAGCCTTAAGGAAAGGTTTGCTTTTCCTTTCAACGGCTTGGTTTGGTTGTTCATTCTATTGAGACCGATGCTTTATATGTGTGTCAAGCGATTAATGCTCCCACGACTCTGTCAAAGGGTCCAATTATTAGTGATGTTAAGCATTTGCTTTGTCAAGTCAAAGGTGGTATTTGTAGCCATGTTTCTCGTGGGGGAAATAAGGCTGCTCACGCTTTGGCTAGTGCTAGTCTCAGTCGCTTTTTGGAGCGGAATGGGGCCATTAAGTCCCCTATTTGTGTATCTACTTTTAGCATGGCCGACAAAGCCTAATATATATCCTTGGGTTTTCAGTTCATTAAAAAAAAAAATACAGAATTTTCACAAGGACAGCTAGAAATGTATTATTTTAATAATTGGGATTATAGGGAAAGATATGAGGCCCTATTTGTTTTTGTTCTCAGAATTTTTGAAAATGTTTTCGTATATTTTTCGAGACTAAAATTTTAAAAACACTCTGAGCATAATTCTTAAAAAGTTCTTATTTTTTAAAACAAAAACATTTTCACATATTTTGAAAGCAATACCAAATGGGCCCGAGGGACCACATTAGTTCTAATGTGTTTCGCCACCTACAAGTATTTTTTCACTTCATATTAAATTGTCTAAGAGAAAAAGCCATACTAAGTGGCTTATCTTTAATTAGATACTAAGAATAACAGTTTTCTTTTTTTATAACGGCTAATTCATTGCACTCTATTACTAAAAGTAATACAAAGCAAGAAAATCATGAAAGACCTTATACTGCATAAGTAGAACCTCCCCTTTGATGATGGATTCATTAGTAAATTCGAATGACACTTAAAGAGACAAACACACATTGAAAACCCATAATGAGAGAGTACATTGGCATAGTAAAAACAAGCATAGGTGCTCTTTTTGGCCTAGTTTTCTAGTTTGATGGGATCTTCCAATTGATCGGATGCCAAGACATTATGGCACTTAGCCCACTACCTCCTACAAATTGATGAATATTTCCAATCATTCAGGGGGAACTACTCACTAGCGTTGAGGCTAACATTGACTCCTCCTCGACCCAAATCTAGAGAAACAAAACTCTGCCCCGAGCCAAGTCGGACAAAACATACAAACTCTTAAGAGGCGGGAACTCCGCTTCTACTATTACAACAACGCGCCAACAAAATGTTAAATTTAGATTACTACCGATCGCTAAGAACGTCGACGGTCTTATTACAATGAACCTAGAAAACACACACAATACAAAACATAACATGAGGACTTCATCTCCACTGCAATCCTTGACTGAATTTCCTAGCTCAAGTCCTCTACCCACTAGAGATCCCTCTCAACTTCTATTCTTCCTTCCCTACAACACTCTCCTCAGTCCTCCCGAGTAGAGCCAACCCCACCGTAGTCCACCCTTATCCAGCGACACGAACCCCGACCTCACCCGTGGTTAGGTCCCTCAACGCTAGGGCATGATGGGCGACAAGCAGGCACGTCCAAACCACAACAACCCCACCCCGCACCACATCATTTCCTATCTGACCTAGATTGAAAATAGGGAAATTTTGCATGACTCACAACTGCCGCAAATGACCACGATGCTTCTTCCCCTAAATCTGATCTCTGGTCAGTGGTGGATTTGTGCTTTCTCCAGTCTCTTCTCTTGTCTACCAGCTCATGTGAAACTTCTCTCCCTCGATGACACACTCCCCAACATGACGAGGATCGATTGGCGAAGACTTCTTTGAGGAAGTTCGAAGGCCAGCAAACCGACAACGTGCCGGCCAACCAGCCTTAGACCTCTCCCTCTCTAGTTGATTGATACTTGGCTCTTTCTCTTTCTCTCTCTCTCTCTCTATAGAAGACCTCACCCAAGTCTATGACCCTAAGAATAATAATTCTAACCTCGTTTATAACTTTAATTTAATAATGGATTTCCGGTGGTATTTCAACCAATAGTGTATATATTCAAATCACTAGATTTGACAAAAATCATATTTTTTTATAAATTTGACAATCAAAAAACAAATACCATTTAATGGGTTTCTTTTTCAGCACCTATTAAGTAAATTTCCTATACATATGTAATCTTTTGAAAGCATACACCTCTGGTAAGATTATAGAAATATACTTAAAATATGTTTGGAATGAATTTTGTCAAATTGCTTTTGTTTATAAGCACTTTTAGCTCTGTTGGGATAATCCTTTGCAATGAGTTTATGTAAAAAATACTTATGAAAAGTCTTTTTTATTTACATTTTGATCTTTTATTTAAGAATAAAAAATTTAGAATCTCATTCATATCCTTAAATTACATTACTCTTTATACCAATCAGAGCTATTAACTTGCTTAGCGAAACATGTTTAAAAAACTCTTTTAAATTAAAAAGTACTTTTTCGGCTTGTTTGTGACTAAAGAATGAGGAACTTGTCCTTCTTCGCCCACTGTCATTTTCGACGCCATTTTGTAATGTAAGTATCATTGATTAACTTGGTAATTTATTCACTCAATAATTTACTAGTTTATCAATGATAAATCAATAGTAGATCAATAATAAACCAATTTATTAATGATAAACAATAGTTAATAAATGATGTACTAGTGTTAGTCAATGATATACATCAATAGTATACTGATGTTTATCAATGATGCATTGCTTTTTTTAACAAAAAAATCAGTTTTCTTAATTTTTAAAAATTTGGTCGTTTCCCTATATTTTTGTAAAATTCACCCATTTATTTAAAAAGGTAGTAACAGTTAAGACATTTGTCTAATTTTCCCAACAACAGAAACATACAAATTATTGTCCACTTGATACTCCACCATAGGGAGTGAACAGATTTATATTTATAGGGTGTTTGAAAAAATAGTTCAAATCAATAATTTGAACTATGAATAGTATAAAAATCTTACATGTTATAATAAAATGTAAAGCTCTTATATGCTACAGCTCTCAAATAGTTTAAACTACTATCTCATACACTGTATTAAAATAACGAACATTGATTGAAATATATGAAATTTTCTGTTCCCCTCTCTCATAACAATATTCCTTTCCTTTGCTTTTTCCCCTTCAAAAATTCGAAGAACCTATCTTATGGGAAAAAAAAAA
>CAMOHE010039659.1:0-39396 GCA_946598075.1 Artocarpus hirsutus
TATGTGTGTTTTTCTTTAATATTCGAAGCATGATTTTGTTACAGATGTCAGAGCAATTCAATAAGAAACTGTCTTTATCTGGAAAAATTCCATCCGGGATGTTCAATGCTATGTTTGGCTTCAACGGCTGCTGGCAGAAGGATGCAGCTTCCATAAAGAGTCTTGCTTTTGATGGTTGGTTCATAACTTTGTATAACATCGAGTTAGAGAGGTCCAACATCACGCTGTCCAAGCATGTTAAACAAGAGGTGCCAAATTCATGGGACCCTGCTGCCCTTGCCGAGTAAGAGCTTTAAACCAAAAGATGGAGTTTTGATCATGTAATTTTTTGGAAAGAATTTGAGGGAATAAGATTAACATTTGAAAGATTTCAAAGTAAGAGTTAAAAATTTTCAATTGTGGTAAGTGCATCAAGCATGATAGCTTTATGGATGAGAGGTGAACCAAAACTTTGATTAGATCCCTTGCTAATTGGTGAGATGATAAAGCTATTCCAGATGCCAGAAAGAGAAACATTCCCATGCATATTTGTGGACCTATGAATGAAAGTTCTGTAATAATGAACTTGGAAATTGATATGGTTCCTTCGTGATTTTTACCAGAGTTTGTTAACGAAAACGTCCATCTTTGAGGATGCTGTATGTCTTTTATGTGCTTCTGGTCTTATAATTGGTGAAAGCCACTTTCAGTTGTGGTTCATTACATTATCAAAAATTTTTTGTGTAACTGTAAACGAATTACTGAGTGGTAATGCTTAATGACCTAATTCTCCAGGTTCATTGAAAAATACGGTACTCATATTGTTGTTGGGGTAAAGATGGGAGGCACGGATGTAGTTCACCTAAAGCAGTTACAAAATTCGCAGCTTCAGCCAAATGAAGTGCAGAAGCTGTTAAAGCAATTAGCCGATGAGAGATTTTCCACGGATGTAAATAAAAGTTCAGCTTCCGACCTTCCTGAATCATCAGGAAAAGCAAAGGTAAATAGATAACTTATAATCAGCTTTATCACAATCAAACTGTAATATTAGTTGTACACGTACGGCTTGCTGCAGTGATTAGTTACGAGGATAAAAGTAAAGAAATTTATCAAATTACTGTTTTCTGAAAGTTATGGTTCCTAAATTACTATGAAGCCTGTTACATCAAACACAGCAAATTTTTTTTTTTTTTTTGTTTTTTTCGGAAGGCTTTTGAGAATTATGAGATAAGTCGTGTCCTTGTTTAAAAAATTTGTATTTATCATTTCAGGAAGAGCACTCTATGCCACTGGATCTCCATAATGCATTTGCTGCTCCAATTAGGCCGCCCGCCGTCACTTACTCACTCAAAGATGTAAGCCTTTGGAATCGTTTGTGACGTTCTTTCACAGACCCCATTTGATCTTGTACAATTTATGTTGAATGGTTTTTAGGCTTATAATATTTACTCAACTCTATGCAGGATATAAAGGGCATCTGCATCCGAAGGGGAGGCATCGACATTGGTCAAAGTCATAATGCGTGGCTTTCAACTGTGTCACGGTCACCGAATGTTGTATTGATGTCTTTCGTGCCAATAACTTCACTCTTAGCTGGGGTCCAAGGAATTGGATTTCTAAGCCACGCGATGAATCTATACCTTAGATGTAAGCTTGCAATTTCTAACTTTCCATTCTGCACTCTACTGCTAGAACAAGTGAGGATTGCTTTTTCCCAATTTTTGATCTGTAAAACTGTTCTAGCTGCAATACGACCGTTTAGTGTACAAAGTGTGATTCTACCTTTATTCCACGAAGAAGTATCAAAAAATTACATTGGTTTTAAGAGTTCCGCTTGGAATGCTAATCTCTCTGATGTAGGAAGCGTGCAAGTGTTCACTTTCTATGTCTGCAAAATAGTAATGTATTTCTGTATTTGAATGCATTTTGCAGATAAACCACCCATAGAAGAACTCCATCAGTTCTTGGAATTTCAACTACCTCGGCAATGGGCTCCAGTGTACGGCGATTTGCCCCTCAGTCTTAGGCATAGAAAACATTCGTCCCCGTCGTTAAAGTTTGCTTTTATGGGTCCTAAGCTTTACGTTAACACCATGAAGGTAATATGTCACAATGCAGGGCATAAGTTTGACCAAAATTTGCCTTGCATCTTTTCAGAAAGATCACTCAGGTTATTCTTTAAAAAAATAAAGCTCTTGATGATTAACTGATTCTATGATAAGTTGATTGTTATTTGAGTCAATTAATTCCGCTCTTTGCTCGATAAACCTTCGTCTAAAAGTGCGATAAGATTGTGTTTGTGCAGCTATGATTCACGGTCAAAAATTTCGTTATTTTTGTGAATTAACGATAGCCGTGCTTAATAGACATTGCACTTTTGTGCTTCTGTCAACTCAAATGTGGCAGATAATTTTAATGGTAATTCATTCAGAATTTTGTTGTGAGTTTAATAAATTTAGGTAATAAGGCCTGTCATTTTTCACAAACTAATTGCTTTAGAACCATTTGGCATGTTTCAATTTACTTTTAACACATTGTGAATTGTGAAATCCACAATCTATTAAGTTCCTAATTACGTTTTGGTTTCTAATTTATAACTTACAGGTTGATTCAGGAAGCCGACCAGTGACAGGACTCCGCTTATATCTAGAAGGCAAGAAAAGTGACCATTTGTCAATCCATCTTCAGCATCTCTCTACCCTTCCCGAAAACCTCCAAATCTCAGACAATCATGGTTCTGAGCCCCTTGACATCTCAGTGGAACGGGGCTACATAGAAGCTGTCAAGTGTAGCCTATTTTCGCACGTGTGCACAGCCCCGGTGCAGTGCAGTGGTGCATGCATTGATGATTCTGCTTCCATCGTGACAAAGGCCTGGTTTGAAGTTAAAGTTATTGCAATGAGAAAAGTCCTGTTCCTGAGGCTAGGATTTTCAACTGTGGCGTCTGCCAAGATCCGGAGATCGGAATGGGAAGGATCTGCAAACGTGTCTCGAAAATCAGGTTTTCTCTCGGTGCTGATCAGCACAAGGTTCAGTGCTGGATTAAATTCACCTCAAACGCCAGCAAAAGTGGATTTGAATTCAGCTGTCTATCCCGGGGGTCCACCTTTGCCTGCAAAGGCCCCAAAAATGACAAGCTTTGTAGACACCCACGAAATGGTAAGAGGTCCAGAGGACCCGCCTGGATATTGGGTGGTCACAGGTGCAAAGCTGTGCGTTGAGAATGGCAGAATTTCTATCAAAGTGAAATACTCATTGTTGACAATAATGTCAGAGGACTCTATGCTGTTTATGTAGGAAAAAGAAACAACACAGAGAGAGAGAGTAGAACACACGAGTTTTCTTTTTTTTTTTTTTAATTCTATTTTTTATTTTATCATGTACATTAACTGCTAGGATTTATTTGGAAGAGATAAAATGGCACGAAGGTGTTATAGCGTGGCAATTTTGATTGACATATTGATTGGTGGGAACTTTTGTTGATACAACTTGACGAGCTTGATGTTGAAACTAGCAATTTTTGTTGTAAAGTGGAAGCCTTGAGAACATTAGTTAAAAACATCCATTAAAGCTGAAATCAGTATTAACTTGAGAAGAAACCATTTTGTTAAGAGAAATATCAGTAATGGCGAAGTCAGGAAGACAGTTGTTACTGTCTCCTTATTTTCTGAAAAATTACAGAGCAAGTCAGCTACGATAACTTCCTGTTTAATTAAATGTAGTGAGAGCATGTTCTCAATAAAAGACTACTTAAAAAATTGATAATACGAAGATTATTTGAAAGAAAAATTCCTCTTAATTTATCAAATAATCAATTTCTTTAATGAAATGCAAAATTCTGGATTTAAAACTTAGCAGCAATAAAGTATGTGTCCCATCACGCATGAGGTGGTCCTTGCTCTTCTCTCCTGCCAAAATGTGTCAAAAGTTTGATGGTTCACAGCCCACCCATTTTGAAGGTCCTTGTCTGGATATTGGATTGTACGACGTTAGGCTTATGGTCTGGTGAGAAGTGAAACTGAGCCCATCTTATCAATAGAACTGTATCAGGCTTTTTTTTTTTTTTTCTTCATTTCTTTCTACACCTCTGAATTTCTGCTATAGCCAAATGGGATAGATGATAAGATGTCACCAATGATTCTATTTTTATTTAGCAATTAAAGAATAAGTGTATGCCCTTAATTGTTGATCAAATGCCTCTATTTGCCATAAGAGAGATAAAAACTTGCTTACAGATGGTGTTTACTAACTGCAAGTAAGGAATCTCCATAGATCTCACCAATAATCTCCACAAGAACATGAGCCATCTTTAAAATGGTGGAATCTGTTGATGTCTCTAACAATTATCTCCCTTGAAACTATTTTACAAATGAACTTGAACGCAGTATGGCAATCCAGGCAAACTCGTAGGTTCTTCTTCACCCTTATGGGAGCTCCTGGTGGAGTGGCAATCAACCCAAAAGCCACTGCAAGCTTCTCACTGTGGTGCAATAGAAGCTTCTCCTTTTCACTTCTTTCCACATCATGAAGAACAGTTTCCACCATGGGAACATAGCCAGCCTTACTCATTTCCTCACTCAGCTCATCGAGCTTTGCGTATATTTCCTTGCTTCTTGAATGGCTATTATTTCCTGCAATAAAAGTATGAACCTTGTCTTTGACCTCAATCCAACTGATTCCAGGTTCCTTCTTAACTTTACCATGTTTCAGAAGTCTTCTCACGTTTGCCACGTTTTCCCATAGGCCAGCTGACGCATAAATGTTAGCAAGAAGAACAAGGGTACCAGATTTTTCAGGCTCAAGAGCTAAGAGCATTTCGGCAGCACGTTGACCAAGCTCAACATTTTTATGAATTCTCGCTGCACCAAGAAGCGCTCCCCAGAAGGACCCGTTTGCTTCAAACGGCATTGTATTCATGAGCTCCATTGCCTCGTTCAACTTCCCTGCTCGGCCAAGGAGATCAATCATGCAAGCATAATGCTCTTGCATTGGTTCAATCCCATACAACTCTTTCATTGATTTAAAGTGTTTTCTCGCTTCCGTTATTAGACCCGCATGATTGCATGCACAAAGGACACTGACTAAAGTTATATGGTTGGGCTGAACACCATCTTTAAGCATCTGAATGAACAATTTTAGGGCTTCCTCTCCATGACCATGTTGAGCGAGTCCTCCTATCATTGCGGACCATGAGACTATTCCCCTCTCTGGTATCTCTGAGAAAGAACGACCTGCATCATCTATGCTTCCACATTTTGCATACATGTTAACGAGAGAATTCCCGGCAAATATGTCAGACATGAATCCAAACTTTAAAACGAGAACGTGGATCTGTTTCCCTTGTTCATATGCCGATAGATTTGCACAAGCATTTAGAAGAGAACTGCAAACAAATGAATCAGGCTTGATACCCCTTTCTTGCATTTGCAAATATAGCTTTAAAGCTTCTTCACCTTGACCATATTGAGCATAAGCCGTGATCATGGATGTGAAAGCCACTAAATCTCCAACCGGGCATTCTCTAAAAATTCGTTCGGCATCTTCTACTTTGCTACATTTTGCGTATGTATCAAGAAGGCTGTTTAAAACATAAATGTTACTTTTGAGACCCGATTTTATAGAAACTGAATGAACTTGCTCGCAAACTTTAATTGCCTGCAAGGTAGCTGTTGATTTTAGGACAGTAGATAAAGTAGTATGGTTGAAACTGGTCCCCTCCTCATACATGTCGGCAAAAGTCCATACAGCTTCCATATCCTCACCGTTCTGTGAATGTCCCGAAATTACAGCATTCCATGCAATCGACTCCTTTTTTGGCATCAAAGAGTGAACTCTCCTTGCATATGTCATCATCTCACACTTCGAATACATATCAATCAGTCCAACATCTACAAACACATCTGACTTTGTATCCATCTTTATCAAGGTACAATGCAACTGCCGACCCAATTCCTTGAGTCTCAAACCGGCACAAGCTTTAAGAGCACTTGAAAACGTAAACATATTCGGGCAAATCCCTAACATGTTCATCTCCCTTGTCAATTTTAAAGCCCATTCATTGTTCTCATGATGAACACAACCAGCTATTATAGCATTCCAGCATACTATATCAGGTTGCGAAATTTCCTGAAAAGCCGAAACCGCGTCTTTAAGAACTCCTACTTTTGCATACATGTCAACTAGTGCATTTGCTGAGAATGGATCCGACTCGTAGCCAAGCTTTATCAAAAAGCCGTGGATTTTCCTTCCATGACTACCATCAACAAGACCTGCACAAGCATTTATTATAGTAGAAAAACTAAACTCATTCGGTCTTATTCCACTCTTAATCATTTCCATGAACAAACCAACCGCCTCTCCACAACAATCCCTCTGCACATAACAAGAAAATAGAGCATTCCACGAAACAACATCTCGTTGCGGGATTGCATCAAAAAGCATCCTCGACTCCTCAAAGTCCCCGCATTTTGCATACATAACAACCAAAGTATTCGCCACAAACACATCCGTCTCAAACCCTGTGACCACCGCAATCCCATGAACCTGCTTCCCCAGGTTCAAATCCTTTGTCATAGAGCACGCCTTTAGAACACTCGGAAAGGTGAACTCATTAGACTCAACACCCAACAACCGCATATCACAAAACGCCGAAATTGCTTCAACAGCAAGCCCATTTTGGACATATCCAGATACCAAAGCAGACCAAGAGACTGAATCTAGTTCGGGACTTTCCTCAACCAGTTTCCTTGCATATCCAAAACGCCGATACTTTGAGTAGGAACTGATCAAATGGTTTCTCAGAATTTGGTCTTCGGAGAATCCGAATCTGATAATGTGGGCATGGATTGCCGTGCAGGGACCTTCTGCCTTGGAAGCCGTGCATTTTGTCAAGAGCTTGGAGTAGAAAATGGAGGTGGGTCCCAGCAAGAGCGTGGTTTGTGGGTCTCTGGTATTGAATCTAGTAGAGGTTTGGATGAGTTTAGCATGAAATGGAAAATTGGTCGAGGAAGTTGCGAGTTTAAATGGTTGGTAAAGTCGTTGGAGACGAGGGTCTTGGAGGGAATGGAACGGGAAAAGCTTCATCATCCATTGGTTTTTTGATCATGGAGTCTGCCTTTGGGCTTTGTACAACGCATAGTTAGGTGATCCTAGCCGTTCAATTAACAATATTTAGTCGCTGACTAATTTGTAAAGAAAAAGTATATAGACTTTATATTTTGAAAATTAGGCAGCAGGTAGGATTAATGACAAAAATTCTCATCAAACTATAATTTTTTGTAATATTTTGTCTTTAAATTTTAAAACATAACATTTATTTTCTTGAAATATGCGCCGTTAACAAAAATGTTACTTCTATTAAAATTTTAACGAAAAATTGATAAATAATATTTAAATTAAAGGTATTTTGGTATCTATTTATAAAAATAACCATAAAAATTAAAACTATGATAAAAATATTCATTATTGATGATAAAAGACAAAAAAAATGTCAATGAAAACCATGATACAATTTGGATATCTCTTCTTTTGACATATTGAATTTAAAAAAAATTATTATTTTTTACATCTAAAAAATATTTTGAAATATTAAAAGTAATTAATATAAATGAAAAAAAAGAATACAAGAAAAATATATTCAATAGAACAAAAAATATAACTCAAATGTTTCAAAAAAAAAAAAAAACTCGAATGGTATCTTTCATACTTTTGAAGTTTTCACTTGTATTTATAACTTTTAAAATTTTAAAATAATTTTTGGATATTAAAAAATTAATAAAATTTTTAAAAATTTTGATGCATTGTAAAAAAGAGAAATCCAAATAGTACTATAGTTTTAATTTTTTTTTCTTGTTTTTAGTCATCAAGAAAGACTATTTTAATTATAGTCTTAATGTTTGTGATTATTTTTATAAGTAGGATTACTAAAATACCCTTAACTTTAATATTATTTTTCAATTTTTCATTAAAATTTGGACAAAAAGACCATTTTTGTTAATAGTTCATAATTTAAGGGGAATGGATGTTATATTTTGAAATTCGAGAGGCAAAGTGTTACAAGGCTATAGTTCGAAGGGGATTTTTGTAGTTAATCCTAACGGGTATCCTCAAATAAAAATAGAGAGCAGGTTTAAAAATTTTTCTAATAAATAATAAATTTATTATTTTTTAAAAAGTAATATTATTTGAATAGCAAATTCAATTTAAATGTAAAATTCAATAGGTAAAAAACTATTTATTACAAGTAAAAAATAACTTACTGAGTAAATTTGTTATTAATGGTTGTTCCCTTAAAATATTTTTAAGACATATTTATAACTTTAATTGTAAATAAATCATAAAGACTAAAGATGTTATTTACTTAAATCAGATATATTTTTTAGGAAGAAATCTCTTATATTTTTAGGTTCTTTAAATTTAAATTTAGGACAAATTTATACCTTTTATAATAAACATTTAATTTGGACTGTAGGATTGATAATTTTTCCCGTTAAAGCTTATGGATAAGGATTATATGCACTGTTGTATTCAGCAGTTTCTCTCATTATTTTTTTTTAAATAATCCACATTACAAACTTAATTAGAGTTTTTGAATTGTTATCAGATGTTATTGGGTCTTTGGCTCAATTAAAAAAAAAAAGTTACACTTTGATCACTGAATTTTATTTTTGACTTATTGTTTTTTTATTTATTCTATTCCTAACCCCTTTTACAATAACGGAATGAGTCACACGCTCATTGCATAAATACTAAAATGTTACAAAGAAAGTCACAGGAGGTGACCACCGTGTAGTTGTAAGGAGCCTTTACTAAGACTTCTCCTTCCATCCCTCCAAGAAGGGGCCTACTTCATGTGGAAAGCAAAGTGGAGCCTACAGTGGTGGGAGAACTCTGGTTGGATGGATGGATTGGGGTCTAGTTCATACCATTTGCCCACCTAATCCTCTTTTTTCAGTAGCCAAAAAAAAAAAAAAAAAAAAAAGGTCACAAAAGGTGCAATTAACTTTACCCCTTTTCCAAGGGTACTAGGGAGAAAATTTAACACTTACGTGACCTTTTTTATAAAATTTTATGGTCATAGATCTTCGACAAGTCTTAGGTAATTTATCTAGTAGAAATAAAAAAAGATACGTATTTGTGGTTTTGACTAAAAGAGATCCCCACTTTTAACTGTCAAATTTATTAAAAAAAAGTTTGACTAGATTTATTAATTTCAAAACATACACTACTTTAGAGGTTCCCACCAGAAAAGTCCCTTAAGTTTTAACAATGAACTACTAAATTAGTGGTGGTAAGGATGCCCCAAAAAAATAAAATTAAATACAAGAATTAATCAAAGGAAAAAGTTCAAGGAATAAACTCGGACAATATTAATATTTCATGGTTTAAACTAATTTAAGGCCTAATTTTATTTTGTGCAAAGTAGCACTTTATATGTTTGACATTTTTTAATGGAATACAATACATGCTCTACTGTTGACCGAAAAACAATTATTGAAATTAGGGGTCATGTTATTTTTATAAATTAAAAGATACGGAACCTGTTACTATCATAACTGATTGTTAAGTGGCAATCTTTGCTTTAGCCAAAAAAAAAAGGAGGCGTAAAAGAGTGGTGGTCTATTTTTTTTCCTGTAATTTAAGGAATATTCCAGGGGTAAATCCGCACTTTCACTTTCAATGTCGAGATTCAGAGTTACTGTAGAAAATAGTGCAGTAGGATAGTTATCTTGTGTAGGACTTTTTTTGAATGATTGAAACTTTTGTTTGAATAGATCATTGTGAGCTAAAGATGATTTTTGTTTAGCTAAAATAAGTATGAAATGTAACATAGCGGGCCATTTGAATTTTTTTTTTTTTGAAAGTTGAATTTTAATTTTTTGCTTTTTATATATGAAACCATAATTGGACCTTATAAGAGCTTGAAGCTGCATATTAATTAGCTGACATATAAAAAAGTTCAGTATATTTACAATTTATGATTTTTTATATTTAAATGACCTAAGGCGAATTTATTTCTAGACTACAATCAGGACCTTGATGATTCAATGTGCTACTACGCTGACACCACTTGCTCTTGTCTTGAACCCAAGACTGTCAAACCACATTTAAATCTTGCCACTTGGCAATTACAAGAGTATTTCACCTAATCAGTTTTAACGAAAATTTTTAATTACTACAATAAAAAACTTTTACAAATTACAACAATTAAAAAAAGTAAATTACAATATAAAACTCTCATGTATTATAATTTTGCAGTTTAAAAGTTTTAGTTTTAATTACATTTCTTTCGAACATCTATAGATCTAGTATAGGCCCAAAAAAGAAAAAGTGCCATATTCAGTAGCATTTAGATTTCGCCTCTCCACCGGGAAGTGTGCTAAAAAAGAAAAGGAAAAAAAATATAAAAGTTATACTCCATAGAAGTATATGGCAATCGGTCGTTTCATGGTCCCTTAAAATAAAAAATAAAAAAGGTCCACTTGACGTGAGGAGTTTCCCTTGCTTTAATGGGTGGCATAATTCCATACAGAAAAATAGCAATCCTGTAGGGATAAGGAGACAATGATATGGAAGATATATTTCTAGACCTTACAAGCATCAACATCTATAATCTTAAAGATCAGTTCAGACATTTGGCCCCAAATTTTTCTCATCTCTATGCTAACATTAATAATTGAGACTAGACAACTTTCCATCACCTTAGTTTTGCACCTTAGATGTTTGGTACGGACTAAAAATATTGTTAATAGCAATTTAAATTTTATAAAAATAAACATTGTAACAAAATTGATTTAAATTGAAATAATTTAGACCGCAATGACCAAAATGGTGTTTTTAAAAGTAGTACGACCGCTTGATATTTGCTTGAAGAACAAATTAACTGTGGGTCAGCATCCAAAACTGCAGTTCTAAACCACAATTTGTTTCTACTTACCTCTTTAAACATCTATGTTTGGCCTGCTTACGGCGATATAATATTAACCCCTTTTACCAGGAACTAACCCAATTGCTAACAAAATTTGAGGACACAGTGAAAGGGACTAAAGTTTCCAAAAGAACAATATGAGCAAGATAATAACCACCAAGACAAAGGGACTTATTCCCATGGAGCTTGGCGAATGGGGAGGAGAAGCCTCTATTTTAAGATTACAGGCTCAATTTTTATTAGTCTTGGCAGAAATGTATGCGATACGAGAATTTCTTTATCGGCGTAGCTACAGTTGGTCGTTCCTCCTCCGCACACTTCTATTAAACCAAAATTATAATGATAAAGTTAAAAATAATTACAAGAAAATATATTCCTGAAGAATAGGGGTGTTATTTCTGGCATTCGTTACTTGCAACAATAATTAGCACTAGTTTTTCTTCTTATTTTATTTATTTATTTATTTTTTCCCACCTATAGCACCTGTAATAGGGTGAGTGGTATCCGTGAAACCTAGTGGGTGTTTGGAAGAGTGGTGGGAACCACTTTTACTATAACATGTGAGAACTTTTTACTGTAGCAAATTTTTTATTGTTACTGTAGCACGTGAAAACTTTTTACTGTTCATAACTGAGATTGTGGTGAGAACCACAAATGCCAAACACGATAATATTCTTGATATGTTGGTATTAGAAGCCATTTCCAATCATTTTTGAAGTAATTAGGCATACCAACCAGTTCATTTAAGATTGGTTGTATGATGCACCAACCAACATTTTGGTGGGGTTTCCATGCTTCCATCACAATTCGAGGCAAAAAGATATAAAATGCATTCTTGAAACAAATAAATGGGATAAAGAAACAAATTTTCTAACTTTATATCACATTATGAGACCAAAATTTACAATATGGATTAACTCAAAATTTGGTACAGCTCCCCATTTAAGTCTTTTGGGTTTCACTCGGCTTTTATAAACACAGAAAACACAATATTATTATTTTAGCTTGTTAAATAATCAGAACACTGAAACTAATGATAAAGTTATCTTACAAAAACTAATAATAATATTTTAAATAATCACAAGTCCCAAGGCATCACCGCTGGTGCACGACAACAACTTGCATGGACAAGCAGGCGATCGTCTCTCTTTCCTCTGTCCCCTCCCTACCACCCGACGAATCCCAGGAAACTGAAACCCAAATGAGAAATTGCAGAGAGAGGTTAGAAGTTATTAGAAAGAATTAAGTTTTAGGGTTTTTTTTCCCCTTCCTTTCCTTTTATTAATTTCTGTTGTAAAATTCTCTCGTGTTGTTCTTCAAATGAATAATTCTTTATAGTCCTGTAACCATATTTAGTCCCAGACAATTTTTACGGAAATTACTTTCCAGCAAATGAAAAAAAAAAAAAATCATGAAATCCAAACCAAAAGAAAAACGACAGAAATTGGAAGAAACAGGAAAAGGAAAGATATTGAAGAGAAAAGAAGAAGAAGAAGAAGAAAAACAAAATTGAGGATCGAAGAGAAGATAAACCTGAGAGATCGAATGGCAAGGTGCTGGGTAAGAGCGTGGAAAAAGAAACTGGCTCCGTGAAGGAACACCACAATTCCCGTACACCCCAGCACGAAAAGCTCCACCATCATCTCCTTCTGATAATCTGATTTTCCACACACACAGAAGACAGAACAGAACAGAGGAGAAAACAGATTTTTAGCTTTGGCTTTGGCTCTCTCCCTTCTTTTCTTAAAGCTTTGAAGCTTACAGGCTATAGCTTGGCTCTTGCCCTTTATTTATTCGTTTATTTATCATTTATTTAAATTAAATTAATAAAAAAACACACCGAGAATGAATAAATGAATGTGGATTCCATTTTCCACCACCACCACCGCCAAACTTATTCTTGTTGGAGTTATGCTTTCACGGGACTTTTTCTTTGATAGCTTTTAAGTAAACGGTGGGGCTGACGTCCTTATCCATATCTTATTTTCTTTTCTCTTTTCTTTTTTTTTTTTTTTCCTTTTTAACCGAATAAAAGAAAATTATCCACATTTTCCCTTTTTTTTTTAATGTCGAATATTCTCGACAAAAGAAGAATGCCTTAGACAAAAAACTTAGAACCAAAATTTATAAAGATTTATATTGTAGTTTATTTTTATTTTATATTATAACATATAAGATTTTTTGTATTGTAACAGTTAAAGCGATATTTTTAAACTACGTTGTTAAATAGACTAAAAATTTTTAAATATTAAAGTATGAAAACTAGTATATATCCTATGCTGTTAATTTTAAATAAAGACAATCATAAATTAGATCGTTAAAAAATTAAAGTAAAATACTTTCTTTTAAAGAAAGGAAAGTATAAGAGCCTTCCTTAGTCTTGATTTTAAACCCTTTTTTTTAAGAAACCCTGTTTTTAAACTTCAGTCAAATTAAAGGTATGTAAATTTAATGAAAATTTGACGTTCCAAAGTATATCAATAACCCCTCAAAAAAAGTATGTTGATAATAATGAACAATTGCAATAATGTAGCATTGTTCCTCCCTGTTTTTGCCCTTCCAAGAAAATTGCTTTTAAATATATGTGAGCATCTTCAATGCATAATTAATGTGGCGAGAACAAATTTTGGCCCTTGAATAGGAGAAACGCTCTGCAAGAAAGTAATTTTTTGAATTAAATTTGACGTATAATATACTTTGCATAAAATATAACACATATATAGCATAACCAAAATTTGATATTGATAATTAATCTTTTTATTTAATGATAATTGTAATATTATTGTTCTTAAATTATTTAAAAATAAAATTTAACTTTTGCAAATTTAAAATAAATTATAATAAAAAGTAGATATTAGGAGCATTATGTCATGTATCTGGGCACACAACAACAACAGCAATAATAATAATAATAATAATAATAATAATAAATTAATCATACTTTTTTTATAAAAATTAATCGTACTTTTTCTGTTAAATATAGTAACAACAATAATTAAAATAAAATATTAAGAATAGCAATAATAATAAAAAATTAGTCGTGCTTTTTGTGCTAAATATAGTATTAAAAGGTGCTTAAGGTCCATTTCAAAAATAATAATAATAATAATAATAATAATAAATAAATAAATAAAGCGCTTATGGCCGGCGGACTCACGCAAGAGTCAAATGGCTTGTCCAGTCATTGACTTCTACGTTCATAATTTCCTAGACAATGACGGGATTCACTTTGGGCGGTGAGTTAACCAGGACAATCTCAAATCTTATTCCGTACGTTTAATAACTTAAAAAAAAAAAAAAATTTTCATTTGGATGGGGTCATCAATCCCTCCATGAACAACAAAACAGTATAGTGTATTGCATATTAGACTGCTGTTGATAGTTTTGTGAGTAATAAAGTAATAACCTTATAAAGTTAAATAAGATTATTTTTTAAACAAATGTCATCTGTTGATTTTAAAACTAAAAAACAAAACTAGATTAACGGCTACAATTTGGTGACTAATGGATCTAATTATTTGTCATAAGACAATAATTGATCTTCACATGGTGCAACTAAATTAGTCACACTATACCTTTAGAAAAAAAAGTTAGGTTGTGACCTCTCACCACTCAACATCATAATATATATGCATTGAAGGTTGTGGTCTGGTGGTTGAGATATCTTTACTACGCATCTCTTTTCATCCACCTAGGTTCAAATCTCATAGCCTTCTATAAAGCTCCTGCTCCAGCTTTGGCTGTGGATGCATTGGAATAGCGAGCAAAAGCAAAATACCTGGTATAAAGTCATGAGCGCTCCTTCTATGGTCGCGAGATTGTTGTTATAGCCGATGGAGATGGGGTGGATGGGGACCACTTGATCTTTTTTCTTATAAGCAAAAAAAAACCATCATACTATAGATGCACAAAATCAATAGGTAAAATTGACGTCTCGTGTAACACACATATGATTTCTTTTCCGCAGCAAATGACGTGTAATTGAGTGATACTGGCCACACTCCACACTCCACGATATTGTAAAAACTTGGCAGAATATGATCTTAACGTGTAAAATGTGTTTTCAAGGTTCGAGTCATCTTATTGGGATAAATACCTTGAACGTTTCTTGTGTACTATTTACATCCTGTCTTCAGAAATGCTATATTGCACCAGCTTTTTTTTTTTTTTTTTGAATTATGCATTGCACAATTCCGTTTCAAAAACTTATATTTTGACAAAATTTGGTTAAACTTAAGATGCGAAAGAAACTATTTTAATAGATTTTGAAATACTTTAAGTTTGACCAATATAATCAACCTTGTGGTTTAAAATGGTCTTTTTTTGCACTTAAACTTGACCAAATCTTGTTATAAAGAGATTTAATGATGGAACTAAAGAGCACAAAGTAGAATATAGCATTTAGATAAAACACATTAGAAGTTTGGATACTTTCACTATTTTTTTAATTGCTTTCCTTTGAATAATTAGAAGTCTATTTACATGGGCTCAACTTAATAAGATTAGAAGAGGTCCCTTTTTGCAAATAACTTGAGAAATAAGAAAAAAGGTTCGTTTGACATTTCCCACGTGATCAATTATAATTGATTCATAGAATACCTCAAATGAACATAGAAGCCCATTTGACTTCTCATTATTGCTCAATTATGATTAATTCATTGAACAAGACTATGTTTCCTCATTTGTTGCGAAATAAATCCAATTTTCCCTCATCATTAGGAATTTAAATCCACTCAAAATTTTATTAAAAATATATCTTGAAAATATGCTAACCGTGGATGATCATTAATTGTGTCACATCGGTATTATTATTATTATTATTTTGAAAGTGTTTCATTGGTATCATTGACAAAGCACGTGTGTAAATTACATCTCCAATATAAGGATCAAATTAGTATATCAATATTAAATTGTAGCGTTCAAGTTAAAAAAAACCTTCCCATGTAATATTATTTTTTGTGTTAAATTTGGACATATGCAAAATTTTGTCAAATTTTAACAATTTACTTTTTCATTAAATATTACAATATTATGATTTTCAAATTCCTTGAAAGTTAAATAACGTCTTAAAGCTTAAGAACTATGGCAAAATTAAACATAACATTTCATGGAGCATTAGTTTTGAAGAATAAAAAAGAACATTAAATATGTGATTTTCACTTTTTTTTTTTGGTGACATAAACACCTTTATCGGAGATAGCAGTAAGGCCGTTTGATCATTTGATTCTGTCAAGCGTATCATGTGGCTTGAACATTAGTCCAAAAGCTGCTATCATTCATCATGTGAAATTTCTGTTCAGCATGTTGTCCTTTTTCTTTTTGGATCATTTTATCTTTTAAGACACACGAGTACCTACCGCTGCCACCAACCAAATCACTGCCTTCCAAGCACAAAAAGCAAGATACCGACTTCCCTGATACATTTTGCATTATAGCTCTCAGTTGTATGTTGTTTGTCTACTAGTTGTTGGACATGTGTTAATCGTTGTTAGAATTTTTTAATATATCTATTAAGTTCTTGGGAAAGCATTAGAAAAAGAAAATTATCACCTTTGGTCCACCAACCAAAAAGCATATGAATAATTGGTCCAAAGGCTGCAACAGGCATAGAAAAGTTCTTAATGAAGTTTTCGTTTCTTGAACTGAATGAAAATTGTTTTTTCAGAATGTTGGTACAACATGGTTGGAAGGGAGGTAAAATATGGGTTTGGGATATGATCAATGTCATTGTTCACTCCTCAGAGCTGCTGGACCGATCACAATGTTTGTGATTGTTATAACAAAGTAGAACCATTTGAGTCCCACCCAAAAGTTACCCTTTTGAGGATTTTGCAACATGTCATTCTCCATTATTTGAGAACCACTTAATTTTGCCTTTAGTCTCCGAACAGCGTTGTAAAGAGCAAATCTTGCATAAAACCAGCTCTTCCAGCAGCTTGCCTCATCCTTTTTTCACGCTCTTCGTAACTTAAAGAAGGATCAAAACTGCAGCACAAAGAGAAACGGACTGGAGTTTTAGTTTTGGAGAACAGCTTAGTATCATACCGGTTATTTCAACCGTTTG
The DNA here is from genome assembly GCA_946598075.1 of Artocarpus hirsutus. Taxonomy (NCBI): domain Eukaryota; kingdom Viridiplantae; phylum Streptophyta; class Magnoliopsida; order Rosales; family Moraceae; genus Artocarpus; species Artocarpus hirsutus. The sequence goes on from CAMOHE010039659.1 coordinate 16,971, forward strand.
CAAGATTTTAGAAAAACTTAGGGAAGTGATACAATAGGGCAAGTGCCTCTTCACCACCATGAAAGTTCTGAGTGGATCAAATTCCTGATTCAATTTCTTAGTAGTCTGGACTCCAATGAGAGCACAGAAATATCTGTCCTCGTAAGGTTATCTAAAGCATTTGTGCGCGTAGGACACAGAGTTCCTTAACGTCTATTTCTACCCAAAAGGTGGAAGAATCCCAAACCTGACGTTAAACCTCAACCCAAAGACTGAGTAGGCACTGAGATTTTTCTTTTTTATTTAGGTTATTAACACTAATATTTCCTAAAATTTAGTGTCTCTCTTACTTTGTCCCTTGAACTTTAAAAATCACAACTTTACTCCTTGAACTTTTACTCATTTTGCCCCTTGAATTTTCAAATTTACCATTTTACCCCTGAATTTTCAAAACTCCTCACTTTGTCACCTAAATTTCCAATTTTCTATTTAAATAGATGAAATTAAGCCCACTTGATTCGCACATAAGTCATCTGTAAAAACAAAAATGAGATTATATCACTCCTAAGCTTTGTTTTATGCTTACACTCTCACTTGACACTTTTTTTAATCTGAACTTTCATTTAAGAAGGGTCTGCTCGTATATTTCTTCTCAATTTTAATGCATAACTCATTTAATAAGTCAATATTATCTGTCAATATCTGAATTTGAATACTAAAGAATATGAGTTACGTTTAAAGATGAATAGATATCAACGAACAATATCGAGAAGAAACATTCATATAGACCCTTTTTAAAGAAAGCAGAGAAAGAAAAAGTTAAATGAGAGTGTAAACGTGAAACAAAACCTAAGAGTGATAAAATCTCATTTTTTCCTTTACGTGCGAATCGCATGGGCTTAGTCTATTTGAATGGAAAATCAAAATATAGGAGACAAAATAAGGAAATTTGAAACAAGAGCATAATTATGATTTTTAAAATTTAGAGAGCCACGTGAGGAGTTTTGAAAGTTCAAGGGTAAAGTGGTGATTTTAAAGTTTAGGGAGCAAAGTGAGACCCTAAAGTTTAGTGGCTATCAGTATTAATAACCCCTTTGATTTTTAATAAGAGATTAAACATAGCTAATAACGTATCTAACATCTATTCCCTACAGAAGCACGAATAAAACCTGGCCACTAAAGCTCAGCCTATGAACTTACCCTTCTCACGAGCCTTGGTTTGGCCAAGCCTTCAAAACAGAATTTTCAGTGGCCACTCCACACCATATGACTAAGGTTCACGCAGATATCCATATACTTTTGTTGGCCCAGTCCCAGACTCTCAGTTACACACAAGGAAGACGCAACATAAAATATGGAAAACAATTTAATAGGAAGTAAACTTGCATTAAGATTTAAAAGGATGAGAACAACGCATAAATGCAGTTCTGTTAAAGTTCTCTCTCCAAGCTAACAAAATAAAGGGAAAAGAAAAGGATCGGTGCAAAAGTTCTTAATGCATCTCAAGTAAACAAACAAACGGAAACCAAAGTGATGATAAGACAGCCGAACTTGGGCGCATGAATCTTTCATAAAAAATAGAAACCTAGAAAAGTACCTTGATTTCCAAACGTGAGCTGACGGCCCTGTCTTCTTAGAAGTGTCGTCAGCAATGGCAACAAGAGACTTCGAAATTTCTTCAGCTTCAGATGCAGGGAAATTCAAAAGAAGAGATGACAGGAATGGATCAGTTGCTGCATTAGAACCACTAGCATTATTTGATCGATATCCAGCACCTCCTAGAAGCACCTGCAAATGAGCTTCACGAAGATCCCGGCCAAGAAGAGAAAGTGCCTGGCTGCTAGGAATGGCAACTCTCCGTAGCCTTCGACGTCTTTGCAGGTGATTTTCAGTTAAAGAAAATACGTTAAAGTATGTATCTCCATACATGTATTGATATTAGTCAGGGGATTAAAGGAAGGGAAAAAAAAGTACATTGGTTTCAATGTTTTCAAAAGCAAAATACCGGTACCCATATTTCAAACGTAAAAGGATATCTTGAACAAGTGCCCATGATGCAGAGTTATATGACTTGACAAGTCCCGTGAAACTTTAACGGAGCAAACGGGACAAACCTGAAACAAAGAGTAAGTGCAACATGAGATTCTGGTTGTGGAGGACAGACGCAATTAGAAGCACGTTCACTTCCTCCATCAACTCTCAAAGATGAGAGACCATAAGAGAGCAAATAGCATTAACAAGATTCTATCCTGAAAACACTAAAGCATTGAATGCAAGGGTAAAAATAGAAGAAAAATATCAGAGAGACATTTCTCAGAAAATCCCTCCCCCGGATAACCACCACGATGTTTGTGCAGGAACTTTGAATCTATACCACAACATCTCAACTCCACAGGCTACACGAGAACCAATCTGTCCATTGTAAACTATCCTTTGAAAATTGCGGAACCCACGAGGCACAAACATGCTAGGTTTGTCTCTGTAGGCGAAGAATGTCTAAGGGGAAAGAGACGGCCTAAAATCATAAAAACAAAGTAAGCTTCCTTGCTTTTTTTTCTTCAACATAACTAAGTACCGGATCCCAAAATTGTAACAGATGAGATCATATCTTGTATCTCTCAGAAAACTACTCTTTAGACCTCTTCTTAAAAATGAAAAAATAAAAAATAAAAAATAAAAAATAAAAAAAATAAAAAAGAAGACTCCTGCTTATTCCCAATTGAGCCGCAATCCAATAGCAAATTTTACCATTCACAAAGGAAAAACACTTGCCACCACATTCTCAGAACACAACAACGCACGTAAAACATCGCGACTAAACAGACCAAAAACAAAATCTCCTTTGTGAACCAGGATTACCACCCACCCCCCCCCCTCCCCCCACCTTTTTTTTTTTTTTGTGAAAGGAACAAGGCCGTTCATTGGCACGTAAAAACAAATCGCTTTTGCCAAGAGCCAAAGACCAAACTCCACCACAAATCAGAACTTACAATAACTAAACCCCAATTATAAGACCTTTTCCGGCAACAAATTTCAGAAAATCCAGCTTGAATTAAGAAAGGATCGTTATTTACACTTCGAAACTTTTGCCCTTTATATTTCACTTAAAAAAAAAAATCAAAATCCTATTGAAGCAATTAAAACATTTCTTCCGATTGCTTCTTTCTAACATTAGTTTTCAGGAGGGAAAAAAAAAAAAGCTCTCCCTCTACAAGAACTTATCTATTATCAAGCTACTTTTTTTTCCCCTTCTCGGTTTAAAAATTAAAAAAAAAAAAAAGAAAAGAAAAATAGTGCCGTTAAAATTTTTTTAAAAAAATAAAAAAGAAGAGAACGTACGGTGGCTTTAGTCTCGCAGGGGTGTTCGTCTTCGAGATGCGAATAGAGGGACGCGATGTCGAAGTCTTCATAGCAGTACGGACACGGAAACTCGGACCGTAGATCTTCTTCAACCTCGAAATCATCGAAGCTCAACCGATCTAATCAAACCCAACCCAACAAAAAAAAAAAAACAAATCAATACACAAATCCAATTTAAAAATTCCAAAACATAAATAGATATATATATATATATATATATGAACGGACCTAGCTGGGAGCTCGGATGATGGTTCTGCAAAGTATACTGGCGTTTGGCCGCAGCGAGGCGAGAGGTCCAGAAATCGGAATCCATTTTTGATTGGACGAATTCGGATCAAAGACAACTCCTTTTTTCTATCAATTAATTTATTTATTATTAAAGATAACTTACTTTTATTCGAGATTTAATAAGAAAAAAATAAAAATAAAATAATATATATTTTATTATAATGCGTCTCCGATCCTCTTTCTGTGCTTCGTTCTTGTTTTTTCCTTTTAACTTGGGAGTTTTCGCAAGACAAAATTTCCCTTCAGACACGGAGAGAGAGGAAAGAAATGGAGGAAGACGAAGAAGCGATTTATATTGGTTTAATATAAACATAGTACATTTTTTTCATTTTTTTTTTCCATTTCTGAAAGAATTAAGAAATATTTGTGTTTGTCGTTTATTAATTTGACTTTTCTAACTGTTAGGACAAAGAAAGGAGGGCGATCCAGAAAGGACGATTTTGATCAGACAGAGAGAGAAGTGGGGTGAAGATGACAGATGACGTGGAGTAAACGCGAGAGAAGATGTCGTTTTTTTTTTTAATCATTATTATTATTATTATTACAGGGATTATTGTTGGCCATGCAAAAGTCCTTTTTGGTGGTCGGAATTTCTTTCAACAAAAATTAGAAAAGTCTTGCAATTGCTTACCAAAAAAAGAAAAGTAGTCATGCTGTTTTTGAAAATTTGTTTTCTTGGTGTTCTGTTTCACAAATTTTTTTAGATTTCTTGAGAACCAATGAGATTTAAGCTCGTGTTTCGCCATAGATATGAGCAATTTTGTTTAAATAGATTGTTTCCAAAAATAACCAAATTAAAAAATAGGAGAGTCGTGTTTCATTTCTCATCCGATACTTTTTATTATGTCTGGTTCAAAGCAATATTATTTTAGATTTTGAGATTTTTTATGTACAAAATTCAATCCCAATTCAATTGGTTTGGATGTAATTTTTTTTTTTACTTAATCCAATTTAGAAGTTAAAAATATGATTCTATCCATACAATTATTTGTAGAAAAATAATTGAAGAAATATAAATTAAACCGAAACGAAACTTTAACCCTATGTTTTAAAGTATTTAACAAATTATAGGCATCAAGTTATCAACTATAAATTCAAATCAACCTACAAACCGATGCTTATAAGTCTAAGAACAAATTTACCAAAATAAGTATAACAAGGAACAAAAAAAGTTAAAAGGCAGAACAAATATAAAGACAAGCACTACTAAAAACTAAAAGTTTATCTACCATTTTTTACCTTCTTATTTGAGTTTATTCAAAAATTATACATTGGATTTTTAATCTTATTATATGAATATTTTTATGTTAGATTTAATATATAAATCTATACCTTTTTACTGTTAACCCTCGATTTTGATATAAAAAATGCTTAAATTACCCAAAAACAAAAAATAGAAAAACCAAAAAAGAACTTTAAACTTCCAGTTTTCACCTCAAATATGCTTAAAAATACTCTCAGAATGACATCATCTAACATAGCATAAAAGAAACCATCTAACATATACGATGAGGAGGGCGTCCATCTTCCTCCAGCTTCGACAAGGCCAAACATGACTCCCCTTAATTCAGCTTTCGGCACGGAAAAGACCCTGACATGGCATGTTTTAATCTCTATAGCAGCTCCAGATTGGTCAAGTACCACAATTCGACAAACCAGCTTCACCATCCCCCGTTGACGCGTCAACGATCAACATTAATACAAAGAAAACCATCTCAAGGCTTAAGCCGCCAACTTCACTACTTGAGCCTGAGTTAATTGGCAATTGATGCTACCAACAATACGAATACCTAAATTTCAAGCTTAATTAAAGCTTTCTTTTGATATTGATAAACCTCTCCTCTTATTAATATCCTTAATCGACACTGTGGTGAGTTGAACCAACGACGAAGAGAGACGACGTAACGGTGATGGTCGGTGGTGGTGCAAAGAGAAGACATTAGCAGCTGGTTGGGGAGAGGTTAGGGTTCCATTTTAAGAGTTAGTCTTAGTTGTATATGTTGATTTTTTAATTTGATTCTGTTTTGTTGGATGATGATGATGATTGATTATGAGAAGTGTAATCATAGATTGTCAAAATGTGCATTTTATATGAGTTAAAACTTCTTGTAATGACCAAGGCAAAAATTAAAAAAATAAAAATTCTTATGTAAAAGATATTTTAAAAATAAAAATTATCAGCGTGTTTAGTAAAGTTAGTTCGAACTAACTTCTTGGTTCAAAAACACTGTACTATATGAAAGTTTTACATTGTAATAACTTTTTGTCTTTTACTGTAGCATGTGAAAGATTTTCACCATTCTTTAACCAAAAGTTGATTCTAACCAACTTAACCAAACACCTTATATATAATATGACAGTTTAATGAGTAGTTTGACAGACGGTTTGGGTGGATGGTTTAGAAAAGGCTGTTTGAAAGTTTAAATCACTAAACAAACCACCTAAAATATGTGTAAAAAAACCACCCAAGCCATCTAAAATTAAAACAAAAGCCACCGGTTTAGTTTGGTTCGGACAAAACGATTTGGGTGAACTAGCAGACTTTTTGAACACTCCTAATTATACCCGTTCAACTTGAAACTTGAAAAAAAGCACAAATACGACTTGCAACAAGTATGCCTATATCAAGCAAATGTTGGAAAGCCCGACTCAATCAATAAAACCCATGAGCAAGACGGCTCATAAACGGCCGCTCTTAGTTACCATGAGTTCTTGAATTGTCAATACTACTTCTGTCATCCTAGTCCCGCAAGGACAGAAACAAGGAACAATCACATGTCAACAGAATACAACTAAAGAAAAGAAACTAATGAATTTTTACAAAAAGGATATAACCTTTATATTTTTAATTAAATAAGAAGAAAAGAACGATCTCAGGGCAAAAAAGAAGAAAAGATCGATCTCGGAGCAGAAGATAAGAGCATTATTTTCTTCATTACTTGCTACTCACTAGCAAATAACACAAAAAGTTTACAACTGAAACTAACTATTTCCAATTTAGATATCTTGTGATATTTGACCAATTTAAGTGTCATCATAAGGCCTGCAGTTTCAATGCTCAACAGAACCAAAATAGTTCAAATTTTTTCTCTAACAAATACAACTGCCTTCGGTATCATTAAACAAAGTCTGATTTAATCCATGAAAAATGAACGGAAAGAAATGCGATTGCCTCAATGCACCGCGTCCCAACAGAACAATCATCCATCTACAATGCAAGAAAAGAAGCAAAATAAATTTACAAAAAGGAAATTATAGCATTTCGTCCACTACCAACTAATCAAGAGGAAAAGCATGATGTAGAAGTAGAAGATTGAACAGAAGCGTTATTTTCTTCATTGCTTGCCACTCGCTAGTAAACAGTACAGAGGTTTACTACTCAAACTTCTAATGCGTTTTGAATAAAATAAGAAACATGGCAAGTCTCCAAAGCGTCAGCTAATATGAGCAATCATCAGAGCCCTAATTGAAAAAACAGCCAGAGTCGAAAAAAAAAAAAAAAAAACACAAATAAACCAATAATCAAGGGAGTTGAAAGAATTATGGATGAAAACGCTGGCTATATTGAAAAAATAAAGTTTATCTTCAATGTAAAGACCAAAAACGAAAGAACAATATAGAAGTTGAAAGAAACTTAATTATGACCTCAAAGCATATCTCAGTTTGCCAGCAAACTCCAATATGACAATTACCTACGAATCTTGATCCCAAAGGCGGCCAAGTATTAGCAATAATGTAGAAAATATCTCATTCTAACCAAAATGGAGGAAAAAGTTAGGTTCGCTAAAAGTTGATCGGTTCACAAGAAATAAGTTGTCTCACTGCTGTGTGAAGAATCCACAACAAACCATCTAACTTCTTTGCCTTTCTTAGACCTAATTGCTCCTCACATATGCACTGTGATAAACCCAATTCTAATTAACCTCTTTATAGAGTCATTTTCCCCCATAACATTTCTAGTACTTATACTCATCCCTGTACAAGTTCTCATTGCTTTGCCAAAAATTATTGCTCAAAGTAACACTCTCCACAGTTGGCATGAAACAAGAAGAACTACGTTTCGAAAAAAACCAAATGTATGCACGTATGCAGTTAGAAAAAAAACTATTAAGTGAGGAAACAATAAAAATCATTAGTCATCCTCCTTAAACAAAAAAAAAAAAGGAGAGAGAGAGAGAGAGAGAAAGAAAATCATGAAAATTTATTCCAAAATTTCATGTACAATTTTAGCTGTTGTCTGCTTATAGAATAATTGGAATTTTTCTCACCACCTTGTTCAAGGGCGTGAGAACATTAGCATTCGCTCGACCATTATGATATTCATCATACATCATCATTGCAATCTGAGCGAATACAATAAAACAGCATTATATTATATGATTACACCAGCAGGAATACAAGTGATACAACAAAGGAACCAGAGAGAAAACAAGAACTTAAGTAAAACACCGTTCGCAAACAAGATAAGGTAACATGTTGCTGTGCGAAAATGCAAAAACTGATTTTTCACAACAATGTTAATCAGCTGGTCATTTCATCTAGCTTATTAAGGAATGCATTTTCCGACAATAAACATCTATTTGCGCGTAAAGATAGTCCCATTCTATATTCGCACTTGTTAGCATGCAAGACACAGGAATAAATTCACTCAAGCAAGCGCAAACTGATGAGTTGGTTTTTAGGGTGGGTTTAGTTTATGTTTTATTTGTTTTATTTTTATTTTGAAGGTTTTAAGGAATGGAAAGTTTGAGGCGGAAAAATCAGGAAAATATTTGTTGAAGGGTGCCACGGCCAAGGAATTATGCGCCGCTGTGAGCTGCAGGCCATCAAAAACGCAAGAAACGAGCACCGCAGTGCCAGGAAGCCACACCGCAACGCAACGCGTGTCCAAGTGAGAGAAGCCCTGCTCTAGTGCTCAGTGTCACAGCACTAAAGGAGGAAGCCGTGGCACCCGTTAGGGAGTTTTTAGCATACGAGTTTAATTTGATCCTATTTGACCTTATTTGACCCAAAGGGTATAAATAGCTCACTTTAGGGTATTTTTGGGGACTCTTAGACTCAAAGAAGAGAGAGAAAGGACGGCTCAGTGAAGAAGAAGATGACATTCTTGGAAACAGAATCCGGCTTCAATTCGTCAAAATAGTTTTATCCTTATTCCTTTGCTTATGTTTAAGAATATTGTTAGGATGTTTTTTGTTTCAATTATGTTCTAAATTTTTTTATCTAGAGTTACGATGCAGTTGAACTATGACGTTTTGAATTATTTTATTAATATGAATTGAAGAATTATTTTCCCTAGTTGAGTATTCATCATTGTTCTTTAATTGGCCCCTAATTAAATGATTACTTTATTCACAATGAAACTGAAAGGAGATTTATGTTTTTCGATTCTTGTGTTGATTGTCATAAATTGCATGTAAGATAGAAACATACTTGCATAGTTTGTATAGTTGCTACATAAAAATCCAAGAAGCTTAATGACTTTTCAATTGTTGTAATTTATATAGGAATATAGTGGCTTAGAAATTAAGGAGATTTTTGATGTAACTCAGAAGGAAGCATCAAATAATTAAGGGATTTTCGACTGTCAACTAGGAGAAAAATTTGAGACTTGCCTGGTGAAATCGAAAACCCTAAAACTCGTTAATCTTGAATTTTCTTATCTTGATGATTGCTTTCATTTTTAGTTTAATTGTTTATTTTTATTTTTATTTTCATTAAAAATTCCCGTCTTTTCAATTTCTTTAAATAGAGTTAAAGTCGACACAATTTCGATAGTTGATATCAATCAGCCCTCATAAGACGATACTCGTTTCTACGAACGTTGTTATTATAGCTAGCTGAAAACCAACAATAACAATACCATAACAGTAGTATAACAATAATAATTACATATATATATATATATATATATATATATATATATATATATATATATAAAGAATCGTGCACAAAGAGGGCAAGTTGCAAGTAATTCCTCAAGATACATACACAAACGTACCAATTAGAATTCCATCATTATCAAAATCCAAAATTTTCAATGATAAGTTCGATTTAGAAAACCGAAATAGAAAATAAGAAAAGAAAATACCTTCAGGATTCCAGCTGTGCGTGCGGTAAGAGACGGGAAGCATAGAAGCGAGCAATGCGGAGGCCGTTGCGGTGTGGTAAGGAAGCATCGATTCTACGCAGCGACTCGTCTCTATGGCCAACCTTCATCACAAGGGATAATGATAGGGATATACTTATAAGTATACCTATACGTCGTATATTTGTTTATGTTCTGCATACGAAATGGGCGTGTTACCTGAATGAGGAACGAGAGAGGCGGTTCTGATTTGATTTGGGGATACGGAACAGCGAAGACGGTGGTTTGGATCTGGTACCGGCGGAGATTCGGGAGCCCATGGCTGTTCTACCGGCGGCGGATCGGAGGACAGAATTAGCGGCGGCGGAGGTCGACATTTTTTTTACCGCTGTCTTGGGGCTTTGGGATTTTTGGAGCGGTCTCAAAGGGCGTTTTGCGTACTCGAGATATCCACTTGCGGGCTCGGCTTTACGATGGCCCACACGGCGGTATACTGCTTTTTCTACTGTTTTTGTTTGAAAGAATGGTGGGACTGAGTGGTTCTCATATTGCCAAACATCCCATTTGTGTTGCATCAATTTTTTCTTTTTTAATGACCGATACTATTTTTTTTAGCTTAAAGAGTTAAAATATTTTATAAAAATATATGTTTACCTAACTTTAATCTAAAAAAACTGTGATCAATTTTTATATTATTAAAAGTGATATATTTCATACTTCTCTATCAAAACAGTAAAATTAAAAAACAATCCTACATAAGTAATATTTCTGAAATGGATCCCACGTTTAGCCCATATGTTGGCCCGATACAAGCTGCGTAAAGACTCGAGATACACTGGCTCGATACAAGTTGCATAAGGACTTGTGCTAGCTCAGCCAAAGCCCCGGGTTGGACCTCGTGGCTTATATAAAGATTCGGGTTAGGACGTGCAAGGTTTTTAATAAAAAATTGTACTAAATATCCTATTTTAGAAACTAATAGTGAACTATAATAGAAATTTTGAAAGAGTAAGGCATATAGCATTCTTAAACAAATTAGTATTAGAAACTAAATAAAAAACCAAAGATACCACAATAATAGATTTGATACTTTTTTTTTCCTTCTTCTCTTTTGACCCAGTTACTTTCTCTCTCTCCTCTCTCTTTCTTTATGGCTCCTTGACCTGTTGTCGTCGAAGATGGAGGAACTCGTAGTGATGTGCATATGTCCGACGTTGCAAAACGCCGGAGGTTGGGTGATGCCAATATCGAATCTTGCGATCTTCTGAACCATGCTACGTTGAACTGCAATGTTATCCAGAGAATCTACCACAGAAAGGTCTCAAATGGCAATGTTCTGTAAGAAGAACAACTTCCTGTTGAGAAACAACCCTCTTATAAATCATGATGAGGTTAACTAAGAGTTTGTACATTGTTGATACTTCCCATGAAGCTCAAACTTGAGCGAAATCAACCCAAGAAGGACAAACTTCTAGGACGATAGATTGGCTCATTAAATTTCGAGTTTTCAAAAACCTGTTTGACACCCTCAAATTTGGAGACAAAGGTTGCAATTCAAACAGAAGCAACACAAGTTTTTTTAAAGATATCTCAACAAAAACATGGTCCATAATGTTACCCTGAGAATCATGCAAATGTCCGTATTCCCAAAAAAAAAAAAAAAAAGATTCAGTTTCTGTAAATTGACGTCCTTTGATTGTGTGCTGGCCCAGTTGTTAAGGCCGATACTCTGCTTATTTGAATAGACTTCATTTTTACTACACACACACACACACACACACACACACGCACATATATAAGCTTGTTTTTAATCAAACACAATTTCACTTCTCTTGTATGCCTAAAAAAATTTCTTAGAAAATAACCAAACGCAATTTTATAAAAAAGTTCCAGTAGCATTGCAAAAAAATTTTATTTCCATCTTCATACAAAGAACAAAACAATTTTAAAAACACTCCCAAACTTGACCTCTGTTTTCTTAGTGCTATTTGGCGGGAATAACAATTGGAGGCAAAGAGGGCAAGGGGTGCATATGCAGAACGTTGAGGGAACCCTTTTTTAACGGAAAAAAATGTTGATTTTTCAGTAGATTGTATTGTATTTCTTTTGATGAGTACTTTCGGACGGAACCTTTTGAACAAGTTCGATTTGATATTGACGTAGAAGTTAGAACAGTTAAAGAAAGAAGAGCATAGCGAAAGCAAAGAGAGAGAAGGAAAAGAAATTAGATAAAAGAATAGAAAAAATGTAGAACTTAAAGAGAGATAGAGAATAATAGGGGGCGAATACAGTTGTTCGATATCATTGATAAAGTTTGAATTGCCTGGAACTACCCAAATATCAGTAATGAGAAACTTACTGAAATAGTTTTAAAAACTTATTTGAACTCACTAAGATATTAGAAAAATAAAAGTAATACAAGAAAATTGTACTTCTATATTTGCAACTAAAATAACTGCAAAAACTACGATGGCGTTCCTCATCAACCGCCTTCAGTAACTGTTACAAAGTCGGATTTAATCCACGAAAAAATGGAAAGAAGTACGATTGCCTCAATGCACCGCGTCCCAACAGAACAATCATGTATCTACATTGCAAGAAAGGAAACAAAAAATGTTTACAAACTACTCGCTAGTAATAGCACAAAGGTTCCCAACTGAAACTTCTAAAATGCATTGAATAAATTAGCAACATAGCAAGTCTCCAAAGTGTCAGCTAATATGATTAATCATCAGACACTAATTGAAAAACAGCATATCAGACACTACATTTGAAAAATCAAGTTAATCTTCAATGTAAAGAACAATGTAGAAGTTGAAAGAAATAATGACCCCAAAGCAAATCTCTTATATCTCAGTTTGGCAGCAAACTCCGATATGACAATTACCTACGTATCTTGATCTCAAAAGTGGCTATTATCAGCAATAATCTTAAAAATATCATCTCAACCAAAATGAAGAAAAAACTATGTACGATTAAAGTTAAAAAGGCCATAAGAAATAAGTTATCTTCACTCTTGTATAAAAAAATCATTAGAAGCCACCTAATTTCTTAGCCTTTCCCAGACCTGATTGCTCCCTACATATGTACTGAGCCAGTGATCTACATTCACTGTCACAAAACCAATCCAATTAACCTCTATGTGGTCCTCTTTTCACCTCCTTAACTTTCCTAGTACTTATCCCTATCCAAGTTCTCATTGCTTTGCCGAAAAATATTGCTCGGAGGTGATGAATACAATAACAGTTTCAAAACAATCGATTAGAAGATGTGACTACAAAAGTTATTATCCTTAGGCATGAAACAAGAGAAAAATACGTTCGAACAGAACAAAAATGCAAGCATGTATGCAATTACAAAAGAACTAATAAGTAATAAGTAAGGAAAATGATAAAAATCATCAGTTTCACAAAACAAAAAAGTTATGAAAATCCACTTCAAAAATTTTATGTAACATTTTAGTTCATGTCTACTTATAGAATAATTAGAATTTTTCTTTTTTTACCATCTTGTTCTAGGGCGCAAGAACACTGGTTTTCGCTTGACAATACTGATATTCACCTTACATCATCATTGCAATCTGAGCGAATACAACAAGACATGGTATTATCTTGTATGATTATGCTAGCATGAATATAAGTGAGAAAATAAAAGGACAAGAGAGAAAACAAAAACTTATGGAAAACACCGTCCTAAAACCAAGATAACGTAAACATACTTTTATGCCATAATGAGAAACCCAAAATTTGCACAACAATGTTAGTCAGATGATCACGTTATCAGGCATATCAAAGAGAGCATTTTCCAAACATTAACATTTATTTGTGGACATTACACAATTTGGTACCTAAATATACAAAAATAATAATAATGATGATAACACCTTGTTAACAATTTAAAGGTAATATAGGTATCCAATAAAAAAAATCATATAAACAATCCAATGAAAATAGCCAAGTTTGTTAAACCAGCTTAACAAATACATAACCAGTACAACTAAAGAACCATACAACAAAAACGAGAGAGAGAGAACACAAAAAGGGCATGTAATTCGTCAAGCTACGTACGAAAGTTGACCAATTCGAAGTCCACCATTATCATAATCCAAAATTTTCAATTATCAAACGATAAGCTCAATTTCGAAAACCGAAATGGAAAATAAGAAGAAGGAAATACCTTCAGGACTCCAACTGTGGGTGCGGCAAGAGACGTAAAGCTTAGAAGTGAGCAGTGCGGAGGCCGTTGCGGTGTGATAAGGAAGCATCAATTCTACGCAGCGACTCGTCTCCACGGCCGACCTCCTTCTGCAGCAAAAACAAGCACACAAAGATAAGGATATACATGCATGTGTATCTATACGTATATTTGTTTATGTTTCTGCATATGAAATGGGCGTATTGATTACCTGAGTAAGGGACGAGAGAGGCGGTTCTGATTCGGTTTGGGAAGACGGAACGGTGAAGACGGTGTTTTGGATCTGGCGCCGGCAGAGATTTTGGAGCCCAAGGCGGTTCTACCGGCGCCGGATCGGAAGACAGACCTAGCGGCGGCGAAAGTCGACATTTTCTACTTATGTCTTGGGGTTTTAGGACTTGGAGTGGTTTCGTAAGGCGTTTTGCGTATTTGAGAGCTCGACTTTGCGGGCATGTGCTTTTACGGGTCATGTTCACGCAAAATTCACATTTATACAAGTAGATAATAGATTTATAGTTAGAATATTCTGATAAGTTTTCTTATCTGCTTTTGATAATCTCGTTTTAATTACATAATTGAAACTATTAAAAATTCTTAAATGTTAAAGTGTGAAATAAAAATATATTATAATATAAAGCTCTCGCTTGATACATAAAATCATCAATTTTTAATTTTAGCTACGTTGTTAAACATACTCAAATAATGGTTCTGGTTAAGTATATTTCATCATGGAGCCTTTTGTTTTTGTGAAAAGCGAGATGAAATCTCACGATGATGGAATTTATTTCATTAATAGTTATTTGCAGCAATAACTTAAATTAAATTGTATTTATAATTTTAGGAGATTAGATAAATTTATTTTTGCGATTGTAATCTATAGTTGTATTAATCTTACCAATAATGTTCATTTCAAGCAAATTTTCTCTTTCTTTTCAAATTCATATTTGTGAATATAGACACATTACCGATAGCTTTAAATTTTCTGTGTTTTCTCTTTTTGTTTTCTTTTTTCTTTTTTAATGTTTAACGCGTGACTCCTAATTCTTATGATTGTTTTTGGGGTTAGTTTTATAGATGCACCCAAATTATGGTCCTTGTGTTATCTTGCTCCAACTTTTTTCTAAATAGATCATTGCACCCTTCAATAATATAAAATCATTCAAAATACTCACTTTGTCCAAATGCGTTTATATTAATAACAAAAAATTGGAATGCTGTTAAAAATAACTTCATATATGACTCATGTTATGCATCTCATGCCATTCTATTTCTTTTTCTTGTTAATCTATTTTTTTTTTTATGTTTTATGCATATGTATTTCTTACTTTCTTTTGCATTATGTTGGTCTTCACTTCATTTTATGTTATTTATATTTAATTATTAACTTCACGCATGGATAGCTTTATTAAACCGCACATGTCGCCTCCAACTTGAAGGACTTGTTGTCGCGACCACCTTCTTTAACCATTAAACCTATAGTAACTATAATTCATGTTGCAAGTGCCTATCTTGTTTATTTTCCCGTTACGAGAAGTGTTGATTTAACCACAACCACTCACTCTACTTTATTTTATAAAAATAATTGCATTCAACATGACAACTCGCATCACACCACTTATCATTTGACATGTGGCACAAAATTAGTAAATTATCCACATCACCTTGCCTTTGTTCATTCTCTATTTTGCTCTTGATTAATAATTCTTGTGTTCTCAGTAATTGCCTATTTTAATCAGTAAGAATGGCCCTGAGCATTAAAGGGCAACTCCACCAGGGACTGGCAAAGGGAAACTAGGTGGCCTTAACATTCCAAAAATTTCTCGATGCTTATTCCACTTCATTTTCGTTACTTTCATATTGTTTAAGGCATTCTTTTGCACTTGTACTCTTTCCTCTCAGTTACTCTCAGCCTCCCGTTGTACCCATTGGTTTTCTAACATGACCAAACAACAAATTTCACCAAACATTGAAAATGTCAACAAAACAAGATGGAGTTTTGGCTCAAAAAATGTCCACACTTGAGACCATGAACAAGCACAAGAACAAATTGTACAAAGACAATCTAATGTGGAAAAAATGATGTGGAACAGGCAATCCTGCTCCAACCACTGCCAATGAGAACAAGGACTCTTTGACATCAGGAGTCGAAGTTCCCTTAACTAAAGACTCGTGAATTTCCTATCAACCATCTCACTTCTACTCACAATGGCAATGAAGCCCTAAGTGAGTTCATTAAAACACAACCACAAGACATCCTCCAACAAGAAGCAAAAAGGCCAATAAAATTGTTGCAGCAGTATACTTCCAGCCCCCTCATCCCCACTACATTCTCTCCAAATCTTATATAAAGAATTATACTGTTCTAGATTCAAAAGGTGCAATGGAAAAAAAGGAGCTAAAAATGAGAGCCACGAATGAGAGAACTTTAAAGTCTCTTGTGGATCGAGCCTATACCTGGATTGTTAATTTGGTTGGTCACAAACTCGGCTGATGAAAAGAAATTGGCATATGAATCACCCTCCACTTATGTGCACCAATACAAGAATAAGGCGTGGACTGTAACAAGATTGTAGAAGAAAAAGAAACAAATTTGATTTCGTAACAACAAAATGAAGCTAGGGTACAAAGTCCATATTGAACATCATATCATTTCTAACTTCCGTAGATTTGATGGACAACGCCAAGAACGCGCTGAAAGTATAGTAAAGGCCTTGCAAAAAGTTACACCATCCAAGCGACCTATTTCAAATGCATAGAAATAGAGTGTTTGGCATGGTTTAAAATCATTTGTTAGAACTGTAAACACTGTGACATGTGAGAGCTATACACTGTAACAACTTTTTTCTTTTATTGTAGCATGTGAAAGCTTTATACTGTTTTTAATTAAAAAGTTAGTTAGAACCAACTAATGCCAAACAGGCTAGTCCAACCAGAGACAAGAAGTCACCGAAATAGGAACCAACTCACCAATAAAAGAAGAATCTACCTGGTCCCCTTGAGATACCATTATCCTGAGAAAGAATCAACACTTTGGCCCAAGCATGGATAGAAGTCAGAGAAAAACAAATTCAGAAAAACACAAGGCCTCCCACATTGGAAGAGATGAGAAATCCCAAATTTAATTCGTTCCATCAAAGGTGGACCATGCTACGTTACTGCTCTGTAAACCAAAGAATCTACCGTCAAAAAGGTCCAAAATGGCAAGGCTATATAAGAACAACAACAAATAGTTGGGAACAACTCTCTTCCAAATCATGGAGGAGGTCAAGTAAGAGTTAGCACTGTTGTTGACTCTTTTGATGAAGGTCAAACTAGCATGGAGCCAACCAAAGAATAAGAAATTTCTATAACGATAGATTATCTCATGAAATCTCTTGCTTTCAAAAAGTTGTTTGACACCCTCGTATTTGGAGAAGAAGCTTGCAAAGCAGAAACACAAGCTGTTTTCAAGATATCTCAACAACACAATCTACAATGTTGCCCAATGAATCGTGCAATTGGCCATGTTCCTAAAATGATGCAGTTCTACTATTTGCCAATCAGTTGTGTTGGCTTAAGGTGCTTGCTTTGCTAATTTGAATAAACTCCATTTTTACTAGAACATATATCTAAATAAAGAAACCAAATACAGTTTCACTATTCTTTATACCCAAAACAATCTCCTAGAAATATGACCAATCACAATTTCAGAAATAGTCCTAATGTCAATCCCCAAAAATTCTCATTTTCATTTTCATACCCGTAACAAAACCAGTTTGAAAGCACTCTCAAACGAGCCCTTGCTTATGAGTGCTCGTCAACTTGAATAACACTTGGAGGACAAAAGGGAAAGGGGTGCGTATGCACAACGTTGAGAGGACCCCTTTTAATGGAAAAAGAAATTGTTCTATTTTTTTAATGACCTTTTGTTGAGTACTTTTGGAGTATAAAACCCTTCAAAGAAGATAAATCTGAAACTATGGTTAAGAAAGAAGAGAATAGCGAGAGAAAGAGAGAGAGAGAGAGAGAGAGAAGATATTAGCTAAAGAATAGACAAGAATGTGGAATTGAGAGACAGAGAATAATAGAGCCCTGACACAAGTGTTTGATATTATTAATAAAGTCTGAAATGCAATAACACTGTAAAGGATTAAATATTAGAAAATAAACTTAACTCTGTATTTGCACCCAAAAATAACTGCAAAAACTAGTATTGCAACTGCCTTCAGTAACTGTCACAATGTTGGACTTAACCCATGAAAACAATCGCAAAGAATTACGATTGCTCCAATGCACTGCGCCGCAACATAATAATCATCTATCTACAATGAAAGAAGAGAAACAAAATAAATGCTTACAAAAAGGATAATATATTATTGCGTCCATTGACAAATAATTAAGAGAAAAAACGTGCCTAGAAGTAGAAGACATATTGGAAGCATTATTTTCTTTGTTACTTGCTACTTGCTAGTAAACAGTACAAAGATTTCCAACAGAAATTTCTGAAGCGCATTGAACAAATAAGCAACATAGTAAGTGTCCAAAGCGTCAGCTAATATGATCAATCATCAGTGCTCTAATTGAAAAAACCGCCAGATCAAAATAAATACATAGATAACCAGCAATCAAGGGAGTAGAAAAAAAAAATGGATGAAAAAGGCTGGCTAGATTGAAAAATCAAGTGCATCTCCAATGTAAAGAACAATGAAGAAGTTGAAAGACGGCTTAATTATGACCTCAAAGCATATCTCAGTTTGGCAGCAAATTCCAATATGGGGGCCATTATCAGCAACGACATGGAAAAATCATTTCAACCAAAATGAAGAAAAAACTATGTAGAAAAAAATTTAAAAAGACCATAAGAAACAAGTTATCTTCACTCTTGTACAAAAAAACTACTATAAACCACTAACTTCTTAGCCTTTCTCAGACCCGATTGCTCCCTATATATGTACTGAACCAGTTATCTACATCCACTGTACAAAACCAGTCCCAATTAATCTCTTTATGTAGTCCTTTTTAATCCCCCTTAACTTTCCCAGTCCTTATACTGATACCTGTCCAAGTTCTCATTGCCTTGCCGAAAATTATTGCTCGGAGGTGATGAATACAATGAGATTTTCAAAACAATCAATTAGAAGACATGACTACTAAAGTTATTCATTATAGGCATGAAACAAGGAAAAAATACATTCAAACAGAACAAAAATGCATGCATGTATGCAATTACAAAAGAACTAATAAGTGAGGAAAATGATAAAGTTCATCAGATAAAAAAAAATTATGAAAGTCCATTCACAATTTTTAATGTACCATTTTAGTTCCTGTCTACTTATAGAATTATTGGAATTTTTTCTTTTTTATCACCTTGAACTAGGGAGCAAGAACGTTAGTTTTCACTTGACCAATCTGATATTCACCTTACATCATCATTGCAACCTGAGTGAATACAACAAAACATATAGTGTTATCTTGTATGACTATGCAAGCATGAATACAAGTAAGAAAATAAAAGGACCAGAGCGTACAAAATTTATGGAAAACATTGTTCTGAAACCAAGGGTCCATTTGGTTTGTGAGTTTGAAACCATGTGGTTTTGAAACATCACGTCAAGATAAGGAGAAATTCTCCCACTCGTCTTACATGAGTTCAAACATCACATCAAGGTTCAAAATCATTTCAACAAATGCACAACCAAACGCCAGTTTGAACCAAACACATCGTTTCAAACCAAATGAACCCACATACCAAACGCACCTCAAGATAAGGCAAAAATATTGCTATGCGAAAATGCAAAACCCAATTTTTGCACAACGATGTTAGTCAGATGGGCATTTCATCTGGCATGTCAAAGAGAGCATTTTCCAACATTAACATTTATGTGTGAACATTACACATTTTAGCATCCAACTATGCACCAAAAAAAAAAAAAAAAAATCATTGTGATAGGTTGATATAGGTACCCAAATACACACACAAAACAAAGACAAATAAAAAAAAAATTCTTCTTAATAATTTAAAGTTGATATGTAGCAGCCATGGAAACAATCCAACGAAAATAGCCAAGCATGTTCGACAAATTTAACAACAACAACAACAATACATAACCAGTACCACTAAAGAATATACAAAAAAAAAAAAAAAAAAAAAAAGAGCACAAAGAGGGCATGTAATTCATCAATATATGTACAAAGATGGACCAATTCGAATTCCACTATTATCAAAATCCAAACTTTTCTACAACCAAACAGCAAGCTCAATTTTGAAAACCAAAATAAAAAATAAGGGAAAGGAAATACCTTCAGGATTCCAACTGTGGGTGCTGCACGAGACGGAAAGCATAGAAGTGAGCAATGCGGAGGCCGTTGCGGTGTGATAAGGAAGCATCGATTCTACACAGCGACTCGTCTCTATGGCCGACCTTCATCACAAAGGATAAGGATATACATATATATGTATCTATACGTATGTTTCTGCATATGAAATGGGCGTATTACCTGAATGAGGGACGAGAGAGGCGGTTCTGATTCGATTTGGGCATACTGAACGGTGAGGACGAAGGTTTGGATCTGGTGCCGGCTGAGATTCGGGAGCCCAAGGCGCTTCTACCGGCAGCCGATCGGAGGACCGACCTAGCCGCGGCGAAGGTCGACATTTTTTAGTTTATATTTTGATGGAGGGTTTTAGGATTAGGGGTGGTTTCATAAAGGTTTTTTTTTGGGGGCATATTTGTTAGAGAAATCCAATTTAACCTCACAGTTTCACTAGGAGTGAGGTTTTAACCTATAAGCACCAATTTTTTTTTTTTTTTGACAAAATTAGTTTCAATTAAAACTTTTAGTTGATGCAGTATAAAATTTTTATATATTATAATAGTCAAAAAAATAAATTATAATATAAAACTTTCATATATTATAGTTTTTACTTCAAAAATTTTAGTTCTAACCATACATTTTACACACCCTTTTATTCTTTTTAAACAATTTTATACATATTTACCTTGGTTATTTAAATTGATTTACTTTTGATCGTATTAAATTTAATTGAGCTTTAAATTTGTGCTCAATAGCACAAAAAAAGTAGGAAAACGTCAGTTAAATTTAAGCAATCATATTTAACCCATAGGTTATAACCCGTTGTTAATAAAACAATAAGATATAGTCTAAAACATGCACCATATATTAGACTACGCTTTATAATTTTGTCGGTGTTTTATAATTTTGTAGCTAACATGGTTATAATCTCACAGAATAAAAATAATATTTCTATAAATTTTAGGTGATCCTATGATTATAATTTGTATTTTATGAGGCCCACTAATGGTGTTCCTTATTACATGATTTTTTTTTTTTTTCCAGCGGCAACAGAGCATCCCCGTCTCCATTTTAGGATAGGCGAGGTCAATCAGGGTTGGGCATTCCCCGTTGGAACCTTCCCCGTACCGCCCTATTTCCCATCTAATATAACTATGCACGTCAAAACTATAGGAAACAACCGTTTGGTATTATTTTGAAAATTTTTGAAAATATTTTTATATATTTTTTGAGATAAAAATTTTAAAAATACTTTTAATATAATTTTTAAAAATTTTTATTTTTTAAAATAAAACTATTTTCACCTACTTTAAAAATACTATTTAAAAGTTTTATGCTTTTGTACAGATTGACTTGTGGCCACGATAAACCAATCTGTAATTTCTAGGTTATTCCAAGTCTTGCTAGGAGAGAGTGCTCCTAGGATTTTGAATTTCCAAGGAACTTATCGGACAGGGAGGCATTGGAAGCCACTGGTTGACATCTCTTTTAAAGGGATTTCAAAGAAAGGAAGGAGTTTATGATAGGAGGCTCTAGAAAGTTGATAATTCGGGATTTTCAGTAAAGTCATTCTTTGAATTTTTCATAGACGATCCTAATATCCATGATTTCTTTTCTAATAACAAAGTTAAAGTGTTTTTGTTGGCTGCTACTTCTTGACAAGTTGTATGCTAACATTCTTTTGCAGCATAAGAAACCTTTTCTATCTATTCCTCCAAGGTGGGTTGATATTGATTTTAAAGTAATGGTTGCCTGAAACATTAGAAAAGCTGTCGAAACGCAAGATTGAGATGTTATTGAATTTTAAAACATGATTTAGATAATATTTTGACCTCGAATTTTTATGATACGATTTTGTGTTGGTTTTGAAAGATATGAAAATTTTATAGAATTTTTTTACAAAATTTATAATTTTGCATGAATTTTTGTTTTAGACTTACTGCTATGATTTTCCTATCATATGTCTTCTAGGTTCATGCAAAATTAGGGTTATTACAGAGTTTTGTATTATGTGATAAAAAACTGTATGTTTGTGAATGTTTTATTTTTTAGAAAATCCTGACAGGTTATATATTGACTTCAAAATATTTATAAAAACTATCCAAGTGATGCTTAACAATTTGAGAAATTTTTAGGATGATACTTCTGTGTGTTATTTTTGGTTTTATAGAAGATTTGACGTTCATAGAACGTTTCCATGATGTAAGAAAATTCTCTTATTAT
>CAMOHE010039660.1:0-13044 GCA_946598075.1 Artocarpus hirsutus
TATCATAAAACATATTCTTAAATCTTTTTCGCAAACTTTTATCATGTTATAAGTGAGAATGCACTTTCTTGACTTGCTTGCTTACTAAATCTTAAATCGGGTGACGTTGCTGTGGTTCTCTCTATGCTCGCCTTTGAAGTGTTCCTGTCAATCATTCATATAATATATGAAATTAATATTCATCTTTATGATATCATTTAATACAATATTACATCGTCGTACATCATTCTTAACGAAACGAAGCATCTTTGAGCCATAAACATGCACTTGAGTCAAGAAATATAAAGACAGAAAACTTGATCTTTAATAACTTAGAAAAATTAATCTCAACTTATAAACATGAATAAAGTGTAAAAATTATTCCATAATATAGCTAATATATATAAATATCACTCAAATTTTCTTCTGTTGAAAATATTATTCCAAATACCTTTTTCAATTTTCAAAGCATTCAGATAAATCTGCCAATCATAAAAACTAACTAACCTTCAAGGATTCATAACCCTATATCTTTCAATTCATATTTAATTAGAGCATGAAAATCTATAGGAATAAAGTTAACACACATATATAATGCTCAGATTTTTCTTTAGCCAAAAAAATTTCATTTGATAATTAAAAGAAATCATACAATTCATACTATAAAATCTGCCAACAAAGCCTTGGCAATGAATAGTCCTAATTAAAATTATATATTTAATTATTTATACTATAAAATAATTTATAAGAATTACCACACATAATAGACACATAATATCATAGCATATCCAAAATTTAGCTCCAAAGAGTATATCAGGCAGACATTTATAACCACTAATTACTTGGCAATCAATGAATTTTATCTTAAAACATAATAAGGATATGAAATTAAAAAAATACAGATATTTAGATAACATCAATAACTTATAATTTTCTATAGAATTAAAAGACACCTTTTGTCACATTAAATGAACTCTACAAGACACAAATACAAATTTATTAGCAAATAAAATTTTGTGAGCAGTGTTTGATTGAAACCTCATAACTCAAAAAATATTTTGAATGAAAATTTATAAAAAAAATTGCAGACATTTGTAACTTATATATACACATCATATCCAAAAATCACAACAAAATAAAATCATTTGATTTCAAAACCTTACCAACAACCTTACCTACAAATCTAAAACCCTAAAATTCTCTTAGCACACTCAAAAAACAAAACTTTATTTTTATGAAATTTCATGATATCATATGAACATAAATGCTTTCAACCACAAAACAACATTGTTATAAACAAAGTAATAAACTAAATAATTTATTTTTATACAAACATACATGCATACAAATTCGCAACATAAAAGAATAATTTTCTAACAAAGTTTGTTACAAAATCATATATATCAATCATAAAAATTCAAAACCATGAAAAACCTTTAAACCATACCTTAAATTCTTGAGTTTTCTTCAACAAATACGAAGACTTGCACACAAAATCTCCAAAAATAATTCCTTCTACTTTTGCTCGAACGAAAATAAGAGTAATGAATTCTTGGCTTTGAGAATTAGCGGATGATGGAGGCTTTCGTGGAGAGATTTTTGAGAGGGGGTGAGGGGGAGAATTTTCTTTGGCTGAAAATTAAGAGAATGGAGACTTTAGTGGCTTAAAGGTATATTTATAGGTTTATGAGAAAGAAGAGATGAGATGTGTGTAAAAAAACTCTAATCCTCATCTAATTAGGTTTTTCCTTTTTTTAGATGAGTGTAATCCTAATTTAATTAGGTTTCCCCTTTTTTAAATGATTGTAATCCTAATTTAATTAGGTTTCTTTTTTTTCCTTTTTTTCTCTTTCTTCTTTTTGTTTTTCCTTCCATGGCAATTGTTGTGTTTTCACTTTTCCACAAACTTTGCTGTATGAGTTTCCTATATATATATATATATATATATTCATTTATTTATTATGATGTTATCATTATACCTTTCTACATTTACTTATAATATAATATAAAATAATTATAATGCATAATTGTTTATATACAACAATAATGTTTGCTCTCATGAGCTCAAAAAAATATTAATTTATATATTATTCTTTTAGACACTTTATATTATCTAATTTCTTAACGTCATAATAAAAAAAATACTATATATGTAATTATCATGACATCATTAATATTATAAAAATAAGAAAATATACAACAAAATTTATGTCATCATTTGGACTATAACTCCAGAGCATACATAACTCCAAAGCATTATAAAGATTATAAATTTAGAGTAAGTTGAAACTCTTAAGAAAAAACAATAAACACTTTATGCTTATCACCATTTTTTACGTGAACATCCTGAGTACATCGATCCCTCATGGCCGTTATCTGTGACATACTAAAAAAAGTTAATTTATTTAACACAAATAATAATAGCACTTAAAATATCACCTTCTAACGTTAAATTGATGTAAGTATTCATGAAAGAAAACATTGGGTGTTACAATGAGATGTAGCAGTGACATGCCCGTGGTTTATGTTTCCGATGCAATAAGAAGTACTATCCTGGGCATCGGTGCAAGAACAAGTAGCTATAGATCCTATTGATCTCGGATGAGAACTGGGTGATGGAAGAGGAAGAAGTTGATTGAGAGGAGGCACCACCGCTTAAGGAAGTGGTTCGCAGGCAAATTCAACGACAGAACTATCTTTGAATGGTGCCTGATTTCTTTAAATACGATGAAGGTATGGGGATTGTTGGGTGATCGAGAGGTGGTTATTCTTGTCAATAGCAGAACTTCCCATAGCTTTATCTCTATGGCCTTGGTGGAAGAGTTGGGTTTGCCTTCCAATGCCATGGTGAATCACGAAATCCAGGTCAGCAATGGAATATATTTCAACCAAAACAGGATATGCCAAGGTATAGTTACAGATTTAATGCGTTGTCTGGTTAAGGATTTCTTCCCCTTCGAATTGGATAGTGCTAATATAATCTTGGGTGTTACTTGGTTAAGGATGTTGGGCGAAGTCCAAATTGATTAGGCAACATATACAATGAAGTTCAAGTCTAGTCCGAATTAGGTTTGTTGGCGAGCGGATCCAACTTTAAGCTATGTTCTAGTAAGCCTTCGATCCTTGACCTGTTCCTTTAAATCTACTGGTTCTAGATTGTTGTTAGAGCTTTCTATTGTGGGAAATAAGTAGGGGGACAAGAATGAAGAGCACAAGGACGTCAAGCGGGGGTTTTAGCCAAGTTTGGGGAGCTTCTCGATTTACCAACAACTCTTTTGCCAAATCGAGCTCATGACCATCGAATTGTCCTTTGTGAGAATGCTTCCGCTCCTAACATCAGGCCATTCATGATTACGTTGCTCACTATGAGCTGTGCCAACACACCCTCCTACGAAGTTGTTACAACCTCTTCCTATTTTGGAGCAAATATGGAAAGATGTGTCTATGGATTACATTGGTTATTTATTTACCTAGTCAAAGGGTGTGGGCACCATGCTTGAAGTGGGGGATTGACTCTACAAATACACTCATTTTTGTTCTCTTTCTCACCCCTATACTGCTTGCCAAGTGGCTGAGTTGTTTGTTCCCGAGATAGTCTGCCTTCATGGTTTTCCTCGTTCCATAGTTAGTGACCGAAACCCTCTATTTATGACTAGATTTTGGTGGGAACTGTTCAAACTTCATGGCATCGAGCTGCATATTAGAACAACCTATCACCTTGAGTCAGATGGTCAAACCGAAGTAGTGAACTACTATCTCGAGACATATTTGCTCTGCTTTGCATCAGACAAGCCTCAACAATGGTCGTTTTTCCTTCCTTGGGCTAAGTTCTAGTTTAATATCACCTATAATGCTTCTACCAAGTTCTCTCCATTTCAAGTTGTTTATGGTCAACCCCTGCCTGTTAGAACAAAATATTGTGATAAAAACCATCATCACCCAAGATCATTCATATCAAATCACCAAGAATATTAATAAAATATGCAAGCTAACCTAAATCCATAAATACGATGTGAATCTTGAGTCTGTAGGTTAAGGATCTTTTAAGTCTGATACGTAAGTCCTTCATAGTATGCCTTTATAATTTCTCTATGGATGGGGAGCAAAAAAAATAACATACGTATTGATCTAGGGACCACAACCCCTTTATATAACTGCTAAACCCTAACAGTTTTCCTTAATTACCAATTTAGCTTATCATAAAATCAGTGTTTATATTTTGGTCTTTACACATAGGAGGCCAACACTTAATGATACATTAAAAGCCCAAAAACCCAAATTGATCACTTTTAATTAGGCAACCTTATCTAATAGCCATTAATGCACATTTATTTAATATATTAGCCCAGATATATTGGATTTATTCCAACAATCTCCCACTTGGACTGCATATGAAAATTTATAAATGTGAATTGTACCTTATGAGCTCATGAATTTTGCCATCAAAACCTTATGCATCTGAACAATATTGTCCATTAACCATATCAATATAGGACTAAAGCAACCTTCGTTACATATGTTGTAACTAGACCCATCAATGATCGCATATACCAATGCAACTAATGACAAGATCAAGCATAGATGTGTAGCATGGAAATTCATGCAATGTGATATTAACATGCCTATTTCTAACTGGTCTACTTTAATATCTTAGTGAGATCAAACCATACCAAAATTAGAGTGTAAATAAACAAAAAAATTATTTCTGTAGAAAATAACCTTAAAATATTTATAAACTAAAATAACTGAAAATGTGTCTATATCATAAAAGCATTTCAAATTACAAACTCCTACTAAAACTGAATATCCTGAAATAATATGACACCTATACGAGTGATGAGACTTAGAAAATGCACTTTTCGTAACGTTAAAATCAAGCATTTTGATTAATATTTCTCATAAAACTCCTCAATTATAGCAATTTAGGGATAAACAGTGTTTTAGTGTCTTAGTGTGAAAATGTGTTTAAAAATGTGTTTTTATGTTTAATAATATTTTTGGTAATTTTTAGAATCGATTCAGTGTGTTAAATAAGTGTCTTGTTTGTAAATAATGAAAACCGTAAAAATGATGTTGTGTGACTTTATTTTGAGTCTTAATGTGTTTGATGGTGTGTTTTAAGTTTGTAAATATGTCCTATTATATTGGTAATTTTCAAAAATATTTTCAAGTCATAAAAATCATATCTATGCTAAACCGAAAAAGACTAAAAATTTTAGAAGTTTTTATCTATTTTTAATTAATTTTGTGTGTTTTGATGTAAAATAAATATTTTTAATATTTTTGTAAATATTCTATTTGTAAAATAATTAATTTTAGTGTGTTTGTGAATTTTAGATTTGAAATCTAGAAGAAAAACGGAGCAAAACGGTGCAAAAACGAACAAAATCGAACATCAAATGCATAAAAAACAATTAAAAAAATTAATTTTGTATATGGAGGACACGTGGCAAGTTTCTGACCATTGGATGAGCAGCCGAATTGATCTCAGCCATTTGAAGAAGAGGACGCGTGTCAGCACGTCATCCATTACTTCAGCGAGTCTCAATAGTGCGGTCTACGTGTCGAATCGTGATTCGCGCGTGCATTACATGCACCGAAAACTTTTACGGGCGTCAAAGAGTGCTTTAGGCCGTGTCAGATCATGTGCGAGCGTCTTCACAAACATGTGACTTTCTAGCTGTTGGATTGGATGACCTTGACTGATTTGATGGTCCACATTTATGGTCCACTGGTCCCACTAGGCCTATTTTATTCAGCTATTCTAGCCCATTAAATCACGTTTTCAATAGCCACGATTAGACTGTTTCAATATTGCCAGCCACCGAGAAGCAAGGGATTCCAAACGAATTTTTATACAACAAATAAAGGATTCTCACGTGAAAAAAAAGGCACAATTTGTTTTAAAAATTTCAATAGTGTTCCTAAGCAAATTGTATAAAAAATTATAAAAAAAAATCAATAATAACTCTCTCATGCCGATAAATACCAAGACATTCCCCGGTTCTGCATATCCCTTCTCGCAGTATGAGATTGATACTGCATGCATAGTTTAATTTTTAAATAGTTTAGTTTATATTTCACTTTTTAGTTCAGTTTCTTGTAAAATATTTCTCAATTTATGTTGCAAAAATTATGACCAATAATATCAGTAGTACTTTATTAATTATTTCTTTCTAAATTTCTTTTCAGCTGAGGGGAGAGGGGGAAATTCTGGCAAAATTACCTTTAATATTTTTTGTTTTTTTTTTTAATTTTCTAAGTAGTTGTAATGCCAAAATATTTTCTTAGAAAACTTAGGATTTCAATATTTTCTTAGTTAGAACTCTGAAAAAATTACGGTTTTGATTTATCGACGAGATAGACTGGCACGGATAATGCTTGGAAGGACCTTGATTACTCATAGATAGAACCTTGATTACTCATGGATAGAGAATGGCTCGAAAAATGCTTAACTTACTATCTTGGTTGTTATTTAAGTTAAGTTATGTTGAAATGCTGCCCATTTATTAAGTTGTGTTTCCGCTATATTATAGACATGAAATGGCACAGTAAATGCTTGATAACTCTTACTTTATTGTTGGCATAGAATGACATAGTGTAACCAACTAATAAATAAAAAGAAAAATTAAAATATATTTAAGATAATTGTTAGAACGAAACCTTTAAACCTCAACCCTATTATTATTGCTATTTTATTTCTTTGAATTGTCGTCGTTACTTTGCTTAAGTTGTTTTAAATTATTAGCACTTATTTTTAAAGTTTCATTTTAATTTTGTTTACATTTCTTGTTATTAAAGTTCCAAATTATCAAATACAAAGTATGAAAAATACTGTAAAAATATGTAAATATTGTAAATATATTCTATGAGTAATAAATATAAATCCTCAAATTTTTCAGCTTAAATAAAAAGAAAAAAAGTTAATATAATATATATATTGAAACTGAATAAATCCTTCTCTGTAGGTTCAACCTTGGATTCACCAAGTAAGTATTACTTGAGACAACCTTATACTTGGGGTTATTTTAGAGTGCGTTAATAGCGTGAGATCAAGTTTTTGGCGCCGTTGCTGGCGAACAGTTTTGTTTTTAGTGTAGTATAATATTGTATAATATATTTTCTTTTTCTTTTTCTTTTATATATTACTAACTTTTCTTTTCTTTGTTTTATTTGTTTTCTTTTGTTAATATTTTCTGTTTTGCAGGTGTTAAGTACTGTTCACGTAGAAATCTATATGCATTTTTTATAAGTTACTATTTGTGTAATAATAGTTACTATACACGTCATTATTTTACTATTCAAAAAAAATAAAAATAAAAAAATAAAAAAATCATAAAAATCATAAAAATTTTATTTTCTTTCCTTTTCTTTGTAAAATATTTATTTTGCTAGTTTCAGGTTTAGTTTTAGGTTTTTGCCCTAGAAATAAAACTTCATAAAATTTTAGATTAGGTTTTCCATAACACTTAATAAATAAATTGTGTTTTTGTGAAAAGTAGTTTTTGAGAAAGTTTTGTTCGGGGGCTGGTACTAGTTCAGAATATTCCCATAACTGGTTCACTTTTGGAGATTCTCCAAACACCAGTCATTCCAGGAATGCTATTCTATCGAGGAGATTGGTTTTTAAGGAGCCTTAGCACCAGCAATCTTTCTTAGGGACATTCTTGAAAAATATAATTCGTAAATTTCACAATATCAATAAGGCATATACTTTTCATTACTACTTTACTCTCCCTGAGTAAAGAAAAGCTTAGTATCTATCTATAAAAGTTTGTAAATATTTAATAATTTGTATGCCAGTTTGGTTTCATGAGTCTAAAAGTCGTAGATTAGTTAGGAAAAGTTTAGAACCACCTTCAGTATCTGTTGTGTTTTCAAATTCACCAAAAATGGCTGATGATGAAAGTGTTCATAATGAAAATATTGTTAATCAACAAATCATCAATCCTGTTGTTCATTCAATGAGAAATTATTTGCAACCACCCCGTGAATCCACTCCATCATGTTTGGTTTTTTCTCTCAATGCCCATCACTTTAGGTTAAACTTGGAATGATCACTTTGCTTCCTAATTTTCATGGCTTAGTATCTGAAACCCATATTTGCACCTTAGAGAGTTTGAAGACGTTTGTGCTACCTTTACTGACTAGGAAGCTTCAAATGAAATTGTTAAGCTTAAGCTTTTTCCTTTTTCTTTAAAAGATAAAGCTAAAACTTGGCTTACTTCTTTAAAATCTAGGTCAATAGGTACATGGCAAGAAATGCAAACTGAGTTTTTGAAAAAATTCTTTTCTACTCATAAGACCAATGCTTTGAAAAAAAAAATTCAAAATTTTTCCCAAAATGTAAAAGAAGTTTATTTTCATGGTTTATTGAATTCTTGTCCACATCATGGTTTTAAAAAATGACGTTACATTAGTTTCTTTTATGAAGGTTTAACTCCTAAATTAGTTTCTTTTATGAAGGTTTAACTCCTAAAACCTGTCAATTTGTTGAAACAATGTATAATGGAGAATTCCTTGATAAAGAACCTGATGAAGCGTTAGATTTTCTTGATAACTTAACTGAAAACTCTCAATATTGGCAACATAGTAATTTTGAAGGCTCAATTAGATATAATCTTGCTAATGCTCAAAGAGGTGTCCATCAACATAGTTAAGAAAATGACCTAAATGCTAGGATTGCATGTGTGGCTAAAAAGATTGAAGCCATGGAACGTAGGAATGTCTAAGAACCCAAAATTGAAATTTTGTGTAGTGTTTGCCAAACTCTAGGACACTCAACTTATGCATGCCCAATTTTTAAGGAAGAGTCCCATGAACAGGTGAATTACACAAATCAATTGGACCCATCTAGAAAGCCATTTCCATCCCTACATTCTAACACATACAATTCACAATGGAGAAACCATCCCAATTTCAGTTGGAGAAATAATCAACCACAACAGCAATTTCAACCACCACCACCACTTCTACCACAAAATTCTCAAAGTCATCCACCATTTCCACAACAATCTCAAAATCCACAATTTTATCAAATTCTTAAAATTTTCAAAGGCCCCCACAAAATTTTTCTAAAAATCTCCAATCTCGAGTCAAAACTCTTGAAGACACTTTGTAATCTTTCGTTCAAGCTCAAAAATCATTCATTCAAAAATAGGAAGTTCATAACACTTGTACTTCTCAAGACATTCATGAAATTAAAGAATCCATTTCTAAACTCACTTCTTCTTTTTGCATTCAAGAAAAAGGCAAATTTCCTGCTCAACCTGTACATTATCCATCTGCAAATAAAGTTGCCTCTTCTAGTTCACAATCACAACAAGAAACTGTTAATTTTGTCACAACTCTTCGAAGTGGAAAAGCTGTTGATAAAACTAATCTTTCAAAGGATCAGAAGGTTAATTCAACTTTGAAAAGTGGTGAAAAAATTAGTAGTGATGAGGAGAATTCTGAAAAAGAAAAGAGTGTTTCAAAAGAGAAATTTGTTCCAAAGGTTCCATTTCCTCAAGCTTTGCTTTCAAAAGAGAAGTTTGACAAAAATGTTGAAATTTTTGAACTGTTCAAACAAGTCAAAATTAACATTCCACTTTTAGATGCAATCAAACAAGTCCCATCTTATGCTAAATTTTTGAAAGATTGTTGTACAATTAAAAGAAAGCTTAATGTGACTAAAACTGTATTTTGAGTTGAGAATGTTAGTTCTATCATTCAACATGATTCATCATTGAAATACAAAGATCCTGGTTGTCTCACAATTTCTTGTATCATAGGAAATACTCAAATTGAACATGCTTTGTTAAACCTTGGTGCTAGTGTTAACCTTTTACCTTATTCTGTTTATCAGCAATTAGGTTTAGGTGAACTAAAGCCAACTTCTGTCACACTTCAATTAGCTAATCGATCTGTAAAAAGTCCAAGAGGTGTTGTTGAGGATGTGTTAGTCCAAATTGATAAATTTTACTACCCGGTAGATTTCATTGTTTTGGATACACAACCTGTCACAAATTCAAATGTTCAAATTCCTATCATTTTAGGTCGTCCATTTCTTGTAACTTCTAATGCTTTAATTAATTGTAGAAATGGAATACTAAAATTGTCTTTTGGGAATATGACTTTAGAATTTAACGTTTTTAACATGGCACAATCACCTTATAGAAAGTGTGAAGTGAACTTTGTTGAGAGCAATACTTCTAGAATGTTTGTTGATCCTTTGGCTGATTTGGCTAATTCTTTTGATTCAAATGTTCCACCCAAAGTTGGTAACCATCCTTTGAATGTTTTTGATGACCAAACTCTTGAAGCTAAAAATTCAAGTTTTGAAGCTGAATGTGAAAATAAAATTCTTGAAGAAGAACCTAAGGACGAGATAATGGGTGACACTACGGATGATCTCATGGATGAAGAAGAATTTTAGTAACAATTCTTTGCTGCTGCTGGCAACTTAACTTTTTAGGAGTGCTATCTTTTAGGAAGGTTTAGAGCAAATCTTCCAACAGTCATCAACATTGATGATTCTGACTCTAATTCTGAAACTAAAATCATAGTTATAGACTAATGTTTGTATTATATTTATGTTTTTGTTTTGTATGTTGTATCTTTATTTTCTTTGTTTTTCCTAAAAATTAGAAAAATAACTTCAAAAATTCATTACAATGGCATAAATTATGGAGGTTATAATCAAAGAGATTAGTTGGTATTTTTGTATCAACGACCTCTAGAAATGCATTTTAATGAAATGATTTTCAATGAATTTTTTTGAATTTTAGACTTTTGTAAATAATTAAAAAAACATAAAAATTGAAAAACTCAAAAACACAAAAACATTTTCATTTCCTAGTAATCTGTTAGGTTACTTTTCTTTAGCCAATTTTAGTTTAGCCCATTATTCTCGCATGTGTCTGTACAGTCTTCCCCGTGTCTAAACAGAAATACACCCCTTGTCTATAAAATTTGTTACTGTGCATTTCAACTCAAATTTATTTGTTCTTTCTTTTTCTAAATTTCTCGTTTTCTCTCTCAAATTTTCTCTGTCTTCTTGCTAAAATTCTTAGAAATTCTTCAAAACTTTTTTAAAGTTCTTCGATCGTTCAAACACTTTTTCCAAAAAATCTTTAATCTCCTTTCTTCTGCTTTCACAAAAATCTTTCCAATTCTCTCTCAAATTCTTTTTCAAAGCTTTCAATTCACCCTTAAGAATCTCTCTGTTTCTTTCAAGTCATGGATCCTAAATACGAACATTTCAAGAATACTTCCCTTCATTTTCTCAAAGAGAGATCAGAAAGAAGTACAAAACTCGAATCACTCGTCTTTGGGTTCTTTCTCTTTTTAAACTTCCAACCAATGTTAAAATGTACATAGAAGGTCTTGTTCACCCAAATGATGTAAATAATGTAGGTTTGCCTAGTATGGGTACAAGTCTATGTACTAGAAAAAGAAGAGCTCGTCGTATGGAGTCAAAATGTCATAAATATTCTCGTCAAACTTGTTTTGGAAAATGTCCCTTACCTGGTTTCGTATCTAGAAATAGGGAAGATAAAATTTAGTTCTGTAAAAATGGTCTTAGGAATGAGAACTTAGAAGATCTTCGAGTTTCTCTTAAGTCCCATCCAAGTGGATACATTTAGGGAGCTATGAAACAACTCTAGCCTCAATTTCATGTAGAAAAAGAACGTCTTGGGAATCTAACGCTAAAAGACCCAACTGTTCGGTTTGCAAGAATGTTAGATGGAAAGCAGACTCAAGATCCTTCTACTTCAAAACAAGGTTTGTAAAGTGTTTTTCTTTGTTTCTTTGTGTGTTTGTCTTTAAAAAAAATCATAAAAAAAAAGACAACTGTTGAAAATTTATTCAAGATATGATCATGGTTTTAATAAAAAAATCATCAGAACGACTAAGTAATGGAATTTCTAGAAACACGTTTTGATGAACAAAAGTTTTCTTTAACTCATTCTCGAATAAAATTTCATCAACAAAAAGATTTTTGTTTTGTGTGATTTCAACATTAGTTGTTTAATAATTATGATTGTACTGTTTATCTTTTAATAATAATATTTTGACTTTTCTTCTTTTGTCAGATGCATAATTTTCTTGTAGGTATCTTGTGTGTCGTGTAAGATAAACTTTGCTTTGATTTTTAAAATTTAGTCTCATTCGTCAAAAGTTGTATAGTAAAGTATAGTTTGTCAAAAGGTAAATAGTTTTGTCAGATAAAAATTTTCAAAAAGTCTACAAATGTGTCACATTTATCTACTTGTCCTTATCTGTCATCGTAGCTGTCTTTACCTAATTTTATCCAACATTCTCCTTAGGTGTGTATAAAATCTCTTTAGTTCTTAAGTTTTTCTCAGAGTGGATATCGTCCTCTCCTTTGAGAAACTAAAATTTGTGCTGACAACCCCTTGTCCTCCCAAGCCTACGGGAGACTCAACTAATGAGCAATTCCAAGCGTACGATCGCTAGAAAGATGCAAATGATCAGGCCTGCTGCTATGTTATGGCTAGCATGAATAACGTGCTGCAAGCTCAACATCAAGATTATGAGACTGCTAAGCAGATCTTGGATAATCTTGAAGATATGTTTGGAGGCCAAGCCATAACAAAGCGGCAAGGGGCGCTTCAGAAACTCTTAAACTGTAGACAGAGGCCAGGGACATCTGTAAAGGAGCACATGATGTTGGTCATGAGTTACCTCGCTGAGGCACAAACCCATGGAGCAGACATCGATGCTGAAACTCAAATGACTATGGTCTTTGAGACTCTGTCAAAGGAGTATATTCCATTTAGAGCTACTTTTAATTTAAGCAATAGACAGGATATGACCTTAACAGAATTAATGAAACAGTTACAAGAGTTTAAACGGCTGATCAAGGAGTCTCCTACGGGTGGCGAGGCCAATTTGGTGGTTGCTTTTGGTTCCAATCCTAACTCTGGGAATGGAAAGAAACAACGGGCCAAGGACGGAAAGTCTTTTACTCCTGCTAACAACAAAAGCAAGAAGAAGAAGAAGAAGAACCCAAAGAAGCTTAAGTGCTTCTTCTGTGGGAAGGTCGGGCACATAAAGAAG
>CAMOHE010039661.1:0-35006 GCA_946598075.1 Artocarpus hirsutus
ATATCTAATAATACCAAATATACGCTCAAGGTATTTGGCTGGTACCCTTATAGTTTTCAACTAATATCTAGTATCTGCGTGCTTACCGTGGTTACCATCGATATCTGATGTGGTTACCACCAATATTGACACAGTTACCGCAGGCAACCGCCAAGACCGTGGCACCATGTCCGTCTCTGTCATCAATAATTTACAAAAACTACAAGCACAATAATCAGAAAAGAAAAACCGAACATCTCAAAAAAATCAACAGCCACTACACGATGGCCACCGTGGGGGGCGGCTAATCCTCGAACCTCCAACGTCGGGAAGCGGCCACCATTTGAGGGAGATCTTCCCCGGTGTGGAGATTGTCAGATTTTTGTTGCCGGATCTTTGTCTTTTAGATTGGGGATACAGTTAGATCTTAGTGCGGAGATTGTTGGATCGCCATCATCACGAGGCAAATCTCCACGACGGTGTGATACAGAGATGGAGGTCACGTGGAGGACGAAAAGGGTGCTTGACAGATCTGCTAGCAGAGGCGTGCACGGAGGTGGAGAAGTAAATGAATCTTTGGCAAGGTGAAGCAGATAAGCAGCCGAATCCGCCAACGATTTCTGCGTAAAAGGAGATTGCTTTTCCGACAACTTCGCGCTAATGAAGTTGCATGGAAAAGTAGCACAATGGAGAAGAGAGAAGAGGAGATCTGCTAGGGAAGTTGCACTGCTGGGACAGGGAAGGGAGGCATGGCAAGAGGATTGGGGAAGAGAGAGAGAGCGGGGGAGACAACTAGGAAGAAAGACGGGAAGGAAAAAGAAAAAAAAAAGGCCTTAGGTCTAATTTGGGTATATTGATCAAGGCAATAAATTTAATTATGCCATTGTGCGATATTTCAAATATTTTTAAAGTTTTGAAAGTAAATAACCTCTTTACAAACTATTAAAAATAATAAGCCATTTTAATTTTCTGACCTATTGGTTTTCCTATTTTGCCTTAGACTTAATTTCTTTTTTCTTTGTATTTTTCCCCTCAAATTTTCTCTTTTGAGAGCTCTCTTTCTAGATGCTTTCTCTCTATCGTTCCAACGCACCAGCAGCCATCTTGACGGTGGCGACACCGCCCTACTCCCCCTTCCTACTTCATTTATACTCTTAATTACCCACATGCACGCGCAAAGCAGATGACAAAGAAGACTTTCAGTAAAAATGAGCTATTATTTATCTTGGGATCAAAATCAGAAGGAAAGGCAGGTACTCAGGCTACTTTACTATGATATTCTTCCAATCTTCCAAGTATGTTTGAAGGCCTTTAGATGCATTCCTGATAAAGGAGTAAGGAAAGGAATTTATCCCTCCTCATCACTATCTCTCCCCACCGAAAACATGGTCACACCATAGGGACCAATAGAAAGCGAACCTTAGACTTCCCCCTCCACCATCTGTAGCGTATTCTACCAGCCTTTATTTCGCAAGGAGAATGCCAGCCTTTAAAACAACACTTATCGCGTAGCGCTTTTGTAGCATGAATCTAGAAAGACGGTAAGAAGAGCTAAAGAGAGATCCCGGGAAAGCGAAAGCTATGAAGACCATCTTTAATAGCTGCAGATTCTGAATTACTTTCTCACAAGGCATAAAGGAGGAGATGGCATCCAATAGGACAAGGAATTAAACTGTAGACATAGTAACATAATGGTCTCTCATTGCATTTACTACTCTGTCGACATTGCCCCATTATACAATGCGCTGAGAAGAGGATTGGGCTTTGTCCTTGTATGTAACATCGGAGCATTTTCAATACATTAAAAATACAATAAGTTAAAAATTATGTTAAGACAAAAAAATAGTTTAAGAAAAAAATATTGTATAATAATATAAAAAATTGTACAGTATTAGAATAATATAGTACGAAGAAATACATTGATAAAGTTATGTAGTATAAAAACTACATTACAAAGTAATGCAGTATAAGAATTGGATTGTTTAAAGTTAAGCAATACACAATCTGTTTAAGTTGAAGCAGTATAAGAATAATACTATTTGGAGAATATGGATGAAAAAGAAATACTGTAACAGTATAGAAAATATACCAACAGTATAAAAAATATTGTCACTATAAATTTAGACTGTACAAAGTTAAATAATATTGGAATTACATTATGTGATGGATGTGGATAAGTATTGGAGGTTATGGGATCTTATGAATTGTATGGAAAAAATAACGGTAGTATAAAAAAAATACTATCAATAAAAACTTAGACTGCATAAAAAGTATGGCGGACACTCAATGGATTTTGATTAGGCCACCATACCATGAAATGTGGCCCAATCACCTAAAGCCACCCAAGGGAACCCACTTGATTACCATGAGTCAAATGGTGACTCACTACCTTTAAAAAAAAAGAGAAAAAGAAAAAGGAAAAGTTGAATGATTTCATAATATAAGAGACCACAATTTGGTCTCCATGGTGCAAGCAAGAAAAAAAATAAGAGAAGAATGTGAAAAGGAAGAAAGAAAGAAAGGAAAGCAAAGAAAGAAATAAAGAAATAAAGGGAAAAAAAAAAGGAAGAAAATGCTCCACATGCACCCAAGAAAAACTATCCACTCCATTATCAGTTTCTCCCTCAAGTTTTGGTAAAATTCAAGCCTCCAAATCAAGCTTAAGGCAAGGCCTAATGTTTTAGTGCAAAGTTTTGCCACTTTGGAGGTAAACTTTTTCTTAGGGTTTTAGTGATTTTTATTCAAAGTTATGGATAGGTTTGTGATAGAATTTTGTCATGGTTTATGATAAAGGAATCTAAGCAAGTTTAATTGCACAAGTGGAGGATCAAAAAGATTGACAAAGTTTAGGTAAATTCTAAACTTTATACTTGAAAAGTTTATGTTTCTTTTTATGTATACAAAGTGTTTGATGAAATGTTTAAGCCATGGCATGTAATATGGACATTATGGCATAGTTTTTTTATGTTATATGTTGATGGTGATGATGATGAAAAAAAGAAAGTAAGGATTTTGATGAAATTTCAAAAGGGACTAAATTGCAAAGAAAAATGAATTCCCAGTAGATTTAAAAATCAGCCAAAAAATCCCCCAAAATGATGGAATTTCAAGAAAGTTAAAACATAAAAGTTGTAGAACGCATTGAAATTGTTAGGATAACATGAACAGTTTTCCAAAATTCTTCTCGGTTTAGGAGTTATGAATTTTACGAAATTTTAGGCACAAAATTTCAAGAAATGGAAATGTTATGAAATGTTTAGAATTTGATCAAGGAGCTTTTATAAGTTTTATTCCTTGCAAAAAAACTGAAGTTTTGCTATAGATTGGTCGCTTTTGGTTCCAGGGGCAAAAATATAAATATTTTTGTGTTTCGGGCCAAAACCATAAAATTATGTAAAAACTGGGTTTTCACTAAGAAACATTGATTTCCTACACTGCTGTAGGTAATAAGTAATTATAGATGCTAAGTTTTAAAGAAATTAAAGTTTAGGTAAGGAATGAATGAAAGAAAAAGAGGTTAAGGGCAAAATGGTCATTTTATGAAAAAAAGGCCAAAACAGACCCGAAACGACCAATGTCAGGAAACGCCCCTTAGCAAGAATTTTTTTGTATTATGTAAGTAATAGAATGGTGAAGTTAAACAATAAGTTTTATAAAGTTACAAAATGGACGAAAAACCTATTAAGAGTAAAATCATCATTTTTGAGGAAACAACTAGAACAGAGTCGAACACTATGAATTAGCATAATGCTCTTAGACAGAAAATGTTCCTAATATGTTAAGTAATGAAATCACCGGTGAGATGAGAAGTTTAACTAAAGGATGCTTAAGAACAAAGGTAACCTGGTAGGTTACAAAGTCAAGTAAAGAAAGAGGTAACCCAAATGGTTACAAAACTAAGCAGAAAAAATGGTAACCCAATGGATATATAATTAAGCAAAGGAAAAGGTAACCCGATAGGTCACAAAGTTAAGTAAAGAAAAAGGTGACCCGATGGGTTACAAAGATAAGTAAAAAAAGTGATAACCCGATAGGTTACGAAGTTACGTAAAAGGTACGGTAACCTAGTGGGTTACACAGTTAAAAGCAACGGGGTACAAAGTAAAGAGATACGGTACCAAGTTAAGTTAGAAGGAAATGAATGTTCAATGTTTAAGTTATGTTATCAATCGAGTAAATTGGTAATAAGAAAAGTTAATTAATGAGTCGGTTGTCATTTAATCAGGACACAAATGCCGAGTAATGAAACGAAAGGGAACAGAATAGAGAACGCTATAACGTAGTCCAAGTAAGTTCAAACCTTACCTACAGCATGAAGTAAACAATTTTTAAATGTTTATATTTATATATATATGTTCGTAAATGTGTTTGCAATTGTTATACAAGTTATTTTTAAAAGTATGTTTGCATCTGTTGTGCAAAAATTTTTATAGTTTAAAGCAAGATTTGTAATGTATTTGCAACTATTATGTTAAAGCATGATTGCATTTGATATGCATAAAGTTTTAAAAGATCAAATAAAAGTTTGCAATGCATTTGCAATAATTATGTTTAAAGTATATCTTGCATTTTATTAATGCATAATGTTTTACAGTATGAGTTATAAGTTTTATGTTGCACTTGTTATGCAATAAATTTTAGAGAACATGTTATGATTTGCAAAATATGTTTGCATTTTATGTTGCATTTGTTATACAATAGGTTTTAGAGTATAAGATATGATTTTCAAAGGTGTTTGCATATGATATGTTAGCATTTATTATGCTCATTAAAGTTAAAAAGAAGGTAAAGCACAAATGATAGAAGAAAGTGTTTTTCTAGCCTCCTTGTTATGAGATACTAAAAGTAAAGTCAAAGTTTGACCCCCTAGATGTGAGGTATATAACCTTAGTGTTCAATGGTCTTAAGTCTTCTACAAGGGAAGCATTATGTTTATGATCTCATGATTAATGATATTATTACAAGCACTAAAGTAAAATAAGGAAAGTTAAGGAACAAAGGATGGAAAGTTAAAGTAAGATAAGGAAGTTAAGAAACAAAGATAGAAAGTTAAAGTAAGAAAAGAATAATTCATAAAATGCTTATAATTGAGCATAATTGGAATCATGCATTATAAATTTGCTTGTATTCATTATTACAAAGTATTTATGTTAAATACTTATGAAAAACATTCTGAGGAATGTTTTATGTTAAATGTTTATGAAAAGATTTTCATAGTTACAAAAAAAGATTTATAAAGGACATTTTATGAAAAGCATTCTGAGGACTGCTCCATGTTAAATGTCTTATGAAAAACGTTTATGAAAAATTTTTTAGAAGTGTTTATGAAAAACACGTATGAAAAATGTTATAAAAGAAAGGTTTTTATGAGAAAAGTTTTTAAAAGTATATTTAAATAAGCTGTGAGATTTTTTTTTGAACTTATTAAGCGAAAGCTCATAAAAGTTGCTTCATGCTATAGGTAGTTTTATGGGTAACCAGTAAGATCCGTTAGAAGAGCTGGGTGCTACGGAGGACAAATGCAAAGATTTAGGTATGGATGCCACCACAGTTTGCTTCCGTTACACAAAGAAAAAGTTTTCTACTATTTAATATAGTTTCTTCAAAGTATTAAGAAAATCACAGTTTTTAAGTATGTTTTTCAAGGATGTTAAAAGGAAAAGAAAAAAATTTATCTCAGTATTTTTCTTACTAAGTAAGTAAGATTACTGTTTAAGAAACGATATTTAAGAAAGTTAAGTGACTGTTCGAAAAGGCGGGCCGTCAGATTATGCCTGGTATTTCAATCTTTTAGATTCTTCAATATTTCCTATTATAGATGGAGACGATCTAAATAACCCGGTAGGCACTCGTCAAGATTCCACACATTTTGCATTGAAATGTCATCCAAACTTTCCAATCAATTGTCCTCCTTTGACACTCACAGATGATGCCAGTGGCGCTGAGGTTGAGATTATCGAAGTGAGCTTTAGATTATCAAAGTGAGCTTGAGATCATCAGCTGAGAAATACAACCTAAATAGTTGCCTGAAGACAAAGAAGATGACGATCGAGTTCACGATATCAACAACTATAGCTGCAAGTCATATCTCCTTGATCGTTGACTCTGCTTCCATCTCTACCCTTGCCTCCAAATAAGTCGAATTCTCCACCGCCTTCCACACCTCCTACACCTTAATCCTATAGCCGGTAATGCAATCTTCACTACCACCATTAGATCCACCGCAATCAAAATCATCTCCTGATTCTTTTCCCCCAAAGCATTCCAAGAAATCTTTGCCATTGTTAAAGAATACTCTTTCCCCTATAAGCTTTAAATTTTCACCACTAAAGAACAATCCCCTTTCTTTGCCTTGCTCCAATGACTCTAACAAGCAATCTATGCCACCTTCGGAGTCTGAATCACCTCCTTCCCTTATTCCCCTTTTGGTCTTCACATGGCGCCACAATTCGACCATCACCAACATGATAGTTTTGAGGAGAAAGAGAGTAACTGGAGAGAGAAAAGGGAAGAGAGATAGGACGGAGTGAATAGGATTAAGGCTTTTATTGAGGAGGCTAGAGAAAGCTAAATAGGTTATTTTTGGATTTCAAGGGAAGAGCCTTATCCAAAATATGTTATTTATTGAAGTTTGTAAAACTTAGGTTTGTTGGATTAATCCAATTTATTTAGTGAGTGTAGGTAACCTATTGTCGAGAGAGAAAGAACGACGGCGAGGAGGAGAGAGAAATAGCTATATGCAATGCCCCAAAATTAATTAAGTGATATTATTATGGAAGATGGTGGATTAGTGTGCCAAATTGTAATTTGATTTTAATCTAAACATTTTGCAATGATTTTCTAATTAATTTGATTTTAAATCATTTTAGTTATTTTAATTTGTTATTTTAAATTTTAAGAACATAAAAATTGCCAAATGACCAACAAGTCCCACCTTGGAAAACCATGTGCAAGACATGGTTTTCCATTCCTCGTTTGCTCTCCTTCCCTCTCTATTTAGTTCTCTCTTCCTCTCCTTCCCTTACTTGCTCTCAGCACACTTTCTCTCTCTCTCACTCTCTCGTCTCTCTCTCTTTCTCACTGCCTCTCTCTTTCTCTCTTCCCTCTTGTTTGATTCAAAATTTTTAACTCAAGCTTTGATTCTTAGTTGGATTGAAGGTCAGGGAACATGATTAAGTTACTTCAAACTTGTTTTAAAGCTCGGATTCAAGGTTAGTTTTTAAATTCCAAACTTTTTCTAAATTTTTCAATTTTCTTAGCATTTTGACATCCAAGCCTTTTTGAGCTTAGAAAAAGTTGAATTTAAGTTAGTGGAACCTAAAACATCTAGAATCTAGGCTTGGTTTAATAAAACAAATGGATTTAAATCAAGTTTTTCTATTTTTTCTCATTTTTGGATTTAATTGAAATTTTCCCTGCAAATCTTATTTAAATTAGTTTAAAAGTATACTACTATATTTTTCTATCATGTATGAGTGTTTTGCATGCTTGGGAATTGAGAAAACAGGTTGAAAATAAAGATTCGAGCTCAGGGAGGCCAAGACTCGAATTTTGAAAAATTCTAGAATTTTCCAGTTCGACAGGCCAAATTCATAAGTCTAGTAGGCCGGACTCATACCTTTGGCAAGCCAAACTTGGAAACAGTTTAGCAGGTTGGTCCTGATTGTCGGTAGGCCGAACTGTACAATTTGGCATGCCCGACCAGGGGAACCGGTAAGCCGACCGAGCTTCATGAAAATTTTTCATTTTTCACTCGTTTTCACTATTTTAAACCCAGATTGAGATTTTAGCCTCGTAATGTGGTTTTATAAACACAAATGGCACACTAAGACACCATGAGATAGCTTAGTAGTGTAGGATACTCTAAGCTAGGTACTGATAAACTTAGTTTACATTTAAGGTTGTTTGTGGTTCCGTGGAGCTAATGTATAGCAGATCGGGAATGCAATGTTGCACATTGGCACAGGACATTGAGGTAGGACTTCTACCCCTTATTTGGTAACCTTGTTTTCAAAAGATTTTGGCCTAAAAAAATGATATTTTTCAAAGTGTTTTCAATGAAAGTTTTAAAGAAGATTTTATCAGTTACTTTCATAACTGTTGAATAATGATATGATGCGCATAATAAACCATATAATGAACGTAAATGAATACACTTGGTAAATGAGTTTTAAATAATAATAGAAATGAACATGAGGGCATGATACTACATTCAGAAATCGAGTTGTGTAGCGTGCGACCTTAGGGCCAAGTTTCGAAACCCAGCTAAGTTACTACGGTGGTGATAATTTTACTTTCTGAACGAATTGATTTTTTATAAGACTAATTGAAATGAATTTATCTATTTAATTCTGCTTTCTAATTTTTTTTTTGAATAATAAATTTTTTATTTAAATTATTTATCTGTTTTAAAGCATAATCCTACTGAACTTTCCGCTCACTTTTTATTTGTTTTCAACCCTTTTCCCTTAGGTCGAATCCAGCTTAGGATTAATGGAGATTCCATCGACCGGACTCATGAGCAGTAGAATACCCTGAGTAGGTTATTTGTATAAATCAAACAAGGCATGTATCATTTTAACTTCTTTTCTATGTTGGACTATGGTGTAATTTAAATTATGCCGCTACTATGTGTGTGCACAAGTCGTGGGCCCCGTGGGATCTAACGTTTATTCTCTTTTTCCTATTTTATTTTATTCTATTTTATTTCCCCTCTGTCTGTTTTATTATTATAATAATCGTTCTAAAAAGCTTTAAATTGTCACATTTTTCATAATTAATTAAATTCTTTAACTTATGTTTCAATTAAATTTTTACTTAATTAACTTAATT
The DNA here is from genome assembly GCA_946598075.1 of Artocarpus hirsutus. Taxonomy (NCBI): domain Eukaryota; kingdom Viridiplantae; phylum Streptophyta; class Magnoliopsida; order Rosales; family Moraceae; genus Artocarpus; species Artocarpus hirsutus. Next base: position 8,812 of record CAMOHE010039661.1, read on the forward strand.
AATCTGTCATGTCACCTCCCGTACTCTAGGGCGTGACACTATGGCTGGCACGTTAGTAGCCCATTGGCCTCTATTTTTCTTTTAATGAGTGGTCGACGGGTGATCTACATTAAGCCAAAGTTCTTGTAGTTAGGGGGTGCGATTGAAGTAGTTTGGAGCCTAGGTGCAGAACGGAGTATGGTAGAATTTAGCCGATCAAGGCTTGGCACCGAGGAAGGCAGGGCCATCTACGGTGGTCATGGATAGCACAGAGCTTAACCAGGGCTAGGCTGGGTTAGAAGGGCACAAGAGGAGCCTTAATGTTTTGCCTCAAGCATGGGTTGGGTGAGATTTGCTACTGCCTGTATGTTGCTGGCATTGAGGGACCTAGATGGAATCGTTCCTTCAATGGTGGTCAGGGAGCAGTGGCTCTACGCTAGCCATTGGATTAGTGACGGAGAGGCCTTGAGTATCTTCTAATGGGCAGTTGGCGGAAGAAGGGAGCCTCAAGGGTTTGGCTCGGCTAGGGGTTAGGCGGGCATTGCTGCTGCCTACGCGTTGCCGATGTTGAGGCACCAAATGGGCTCGTGCCGCCAATGGTGGAAGGGGCATGTGGGCTCTGGGCTAACCATGGGAAAGGCACCGGAGAGATAGTGAGTTGCCTCCATTGGGCAGTTGGCCGAAGAAGGGAGCTTCGGGTGTCCGGGTGGCTGGCAGCAACGGACTTTAGTGCCAGGGATCGCTGTGGAGGCCACGTTGTTTGTTCAATAAAGGTAGCGATGTTTTCTGCCCTGTTTTTTGTATTTTTTGTGTTTTGTTTCTATTATGTTTGTAATAATGAAGATGGTTCCCCCATTTTAAAACTTATTGTGTGTGGTCTACCCGCTCATGAAAAGTAGGGTTTGTTGTTATGTCCAGCTAGATTTGTATCTAGTCCAAGTTGTTTATGTTCGACTAAATCTGTATCTAGTCTGGTTCGTTTTTTGCCTCCACTATGGAGAAATTAGGTTTTGTCGATTGGTTCTGCCAGTCGATGAGCCATTGCAACGAGCCTTTGTCGAGCTCTGTTTTAAGTGGTGTCAAGTGGGGATTTCCCTTTTTAGCTCTAACACCCGTTATTTGTTCCTTTGTAATTTATTGTCTGCTCTATTGGCCCCAACTTAGAACCAGCACTTGTCGGCTATAGCTCTGTCCTTAATGGACGACTTAAGCGACTTCGTTTATGCTTTTTTTGGTTTAAATGAAGTTTCTTTTATTCAAAAAAAATTTAGGCCTGTTCAGTTTTACTAATCATTTTATTTGAACCATTTGTATCATTGTCTCCAATAAAAATCAGAATGAAGCAAAGGAGGCATTCTTCAACCAAATTGAGTTTGACCGGTCCATTAGACCGGAGGCCAGCAAGTAATAGCATTTCACGCGTAAAATAGTCATTACCTTGATTCTCGAGTTGCCTAATATACAGCCTTGAACAACCCAGTAAAGATTGGATTTCTTCTTTCTTCTATTGATTTTGTTTTATTATTTTTTTTCCTTTTTTAACCCTAGCCATTATCTCCTGTATTTACGTAAATGTTTGAAACCTTCCTTAGTTGGCAATTTGAATTCGACACAAGAACACGGACTTGAACTAGACCCAATTCAATGGCACTATTGGCATGAAATTGACTAAAATTAACTCGATTTATTGTTTTTATTAAATTTATAAAAGATATGGACAAAAAAATTTCAAATAGTAAATTTTACAATTTTGCTTCAAATAAAATAAAAATATATTTATGACTTAGATTCACAAAGTAAAGTATAGATAAGTGGATTAAATAAAATAGCACTTCTATTGTTTAAATTAGTTGTGACAATATGGATATTGGTAACCTTTGCAGTAAATAGGTAACATGTGGATTGACTAGAACTTGACACGAAAATTTAGGTTGACACGAACACGACCGAGATTGTCACCTTGTCTTCCATCCTGATTCTTGATCCCTCTATTGACCAGCCACTAGGAAAAAAGAAAAAGAAAAAGAAAAATACAAGACAGGAATGTTTCACGCACAAGTAATCTCTAATTTCAATCTCCAAATGATACGTTTGCGTACAATGCATGAACATGCCTAACATCCTTCCTATTTGACACCATGGGGTTATCATGATTTCAACCTCAAGACACATATCCAGCTAATATGTAGAGGACAGAAAAGACCTCAACTTAGAAATTGGAAGGCTTGCAATCCCACTTTTTTTCCTTTTTCTTTCTTTTTCCACCCTTCTCTTGCTGCTAAACTCAATCTACATCTCATTATCGATGATATCCCGCATCATTTGTATCGGAATGAGACCTTCAGTTCGAATGGCATCTTTATTTGGGTCCGGACTGACAAAGAACAGAGTTGGCAGCCCCCGTACCTGACATAGAGTCGAAGCAAAATGAAAATCTTCTCACAGTTTCATTCCAAAAATGATAAACAGACAATCATTAATCTATGACACACCCGTTTCAAATTCTGTGAGAGAAAACACTACATAAAATCAGTTCGAACTAGAACTTTTTGGTTCGAACCTATGGTCCCAGACAAGCACATATATTATGGAAACTTTTCACCGCACAAGTGACTCGTATTTATACAGGTGTTGAGCTATCAGAGAATGTCGTGTGATTAAAAGTGATTTTGCATAATTGAGTCTGGCTATAATCACAAAATACAGATTGGTTCATGAGCTATATATTGCCTTTTTATAAAGAAGTTCAGTACAGCAAATAACAGTCAAAGAGAACGAGGGTCGTAGTAAAAGTAGAGTAAAACAAGTAAACGAAAGTAATTACCTGCATGTCACGGGCAAATTCATACTCATCATCTGTATCAACCTTAACAATCATTGCATTCTCTTCATACTCCACAGCAAGCTATTGTGATAACCCAAATTAAGATTTCATTCCACAATATGTTTAAAAAAAATGAAATCTAGCATGGCAAGAGATCAATTGTTAAAGAAAAATAAATAATTTTGAAAAATTCCAACTGCATGGCTTCTTAAGATCCACCATATAACGTTAGTTCTCTAATTTATCCAATTAAGCTGGAAACCTCATGTGAGCTTCCATAACTGAAGAACCTGACAACTGGAGAACTCAAGAACATAAATAAAAATAACCACTCTTGGTAACAAGAACAAAGACACGAGCCAAAAAGAAGGATAAAAAGAGAAGCTATAATAATAATAATAATAATTATCATTATATATATATTTAAAAGGCTTCATTAAACTGGCAATTTTGGTCCATCAATCCAACTTTTAGGACCATTGACACACTTGATCAGCCACACACACACACACACACACACACACACACATATTTATCAAAATGAGACAGCTTCTGCAAAGGTAAATAGGAACCAACTCCATCAGATTGTAGCAATGTGTACTTATAGATACAAACGATTAAAGAATCTCTCCCGGAAAGCAAAATAACCTTTTTGTTTATCGTCAGTAGCTTAAGCACATACAAACCAATGTTTCGATCAGTCTTTTGCTCCTTTCATAACATAAGATATCTAAAAATTTAAATTCTGAATTGTTATATAATGACTTTACTCTCACAAGAGCTTTTACTACAAGTGTAGTACTTGTATGAACCACTCTTCACTTTAGTCCAACTTAACGCATTTTCAGGCATTGCAAAAGTAATGTTTGAGGTTATTTTCATATTGGGAGTAGAATCTAGTTGAAAGCTATATAAATACAAGATCCGATTTATTATCTCACTTTTCAAAATAAGAAATAGTATAATCACGTGTTCTACAACTAATATTGTCCAATGCACAATGGCTGAATAAAAGAATATTATAACCATTATGGTTTGTAAATACTGCAAAAAACGAATACATAAACGCAAAAGAAAGAAAGAAAAAATAGACTGCATCATCCTACATGAAACTTAGAACCAACAATCTTCTTAGTTGAAAATTTTTGCCAACCGTGGTGATATATCATCTTATTTTCTCCACGTAAAAAGAGCAAATTGAATGGCATCTACATGTCAAAATAAATTATAGAGTCAAAAACTATAAACTTACGGCATGTTTGACACACTGTATTGTATTGCATTGTATTGTATTATATACAGATCAACTGGACTAGGAGAAGAAGGCAACACATGAAGTACACTAGCAAAAATGAAGTTTGCCAGCACTTCTTCAAGCATCCTAAAAAGCAATCTTTGGTGAAAAGAATAGAAGAAGAATTCAAATTACCTAAACGATCCATATGCCTACTGAGAGAATTGAAATCTCTCATGTATTGTCTCATCTTTTAACTATGAATATGAATCAATCCAAATGAGAAAGCTACATTAAACATTTATCTACAAAATAAAACTTTTAAAAATACCATTCCATTTTTTTTTAATGTTTCTAAAAAGACTAGATAATTAAATTTTGTCCTTTAAATTAATTTGTCCACATTACAAACAGGGGTACCCACATGTATAATATAAAGTACTGTGTTTTAAAGAAAAGATTGTATTAACTCATTATACATATACCGTACGGTAATTACACTGGTGCACTTTGAATTTTTCTTCACTTGTAAGGACCCTATACTTTCAATTTTGGAATTTATGACCCTAAAAATGACAATTATTTGGCATATGTAGTCCAATAGATAACGAATGTCAACTAATAAACATCAAATAAGATCCCAAATTAAAAAATCAAATAGTTCAAAGCCCAATTGCCAACCAAAGACAAGCTTCAAATGAATTTTGTACAAAAATCGTGGGCATTCTATCTATTAATTGACGTCTCTCAGCTATCAGACCACAATTGCAACTGACTTTCAAATTAGAGTCTTATATATATGGAGCAATCTTATTTAACTCTATAGGATTGTAACCCGTTACTAACAAAATAATAAGTCTAAAAAAATGCACTACATAATAGACTGGGGCTCATAGTTTTGTTAGTAGTAGGATTATAATCCCATGGGATAAAAAGGATTTTTCATATGCTAAAATTGAAAATTTTGGGTCCAAGTTGTAAAACACTGACATGTTCAGGCAACCAACGCACACCAAAGAGAGAGAGAGAGAGGGAGAGAGGGAAAGAGAGAGAGAGGGAGACTATATCTGAAAACTATGGCAGCAGTGCAAAGCTAAATTGATAGAGTGAAATATACCATTTCAAGCTCTTGAGCCATTAGAATACAGGGTCCACACCAAGTAGCATAGAAATCAATGATCAGGGGAACACTTCTTTCTCCCTTTACCAGTTCCTGTATCTCCTGAGCAGACAACTTCTTCTGCACTCCCAAAAATCACAAAAATGCATAAGGTTAAACTTCAACATTCAATGCTTCACGCTTCAATGGTATCAAACATCAATAAAATCGATAAAAATTAACATGATTATAATCCCAAGATTGTTGCTAAACTGAGGAAATTTATGCTAAACTCAGAACACAAAACTGTAAAAAAAATGATAATAATATTCTAACACAAAACAAAAGTAAAACAATAAGAAAACGGGCATACCACGAGATAGTCTTCTCTGACATGCTTTCCGCGAGGGGGTTTGCAAAGCAACTTTCTGGGAAGCGGTGAGAGTGAAAAGGGTGAGTTGTTGGTAGAGAAGAGGGAGTTATGCTGATGGGTTTTCAGGGAGGATTGAGGAATAGAAGAGAAAGTCTTGGAAGAACAAAAAGAAGGGATTATGGGTGGGAAGAGAGTCATGGTTCTGAATGTGTGATGAGAAAGCTTGTGGGTTTGGAGTTGAAGGAGAGCCATCCCCATGAGAGAGAGAGAGATGGGGTTCTGGACTTCTGGCGAGGGGTTTGCAAGGACGAGTCATTCCAAAGGCAAGGCAGTGTCATATTTGGTAAGATCAATGTTTTGGATTGTTTGGTTGCTTTTGCAATCCGTCATTGTCCCGGACTTAAGAATTCCCCTGCACCGTGCCAGGACTTGGTATTCTGACCCCGAATATGCACTCCACTACATTTTACACTGCCCCCCTTGGCCCCATATTTTATAGCAAGTTACTATCCCAAAAAAATCATCATCATACATATTTTTGTTGGATAAAACTTTATAGATGAAAACCATCATTAAATTTCAAAGCTTTTCTTAATTCATTAAGAAACTTAACGGAAGCATATCTGAATCTATTTGAATGGTTGAACTTTGGTTCTTGATCTTTTGAGTCAATACAATTTCTCTGAGAGGAAGTTTTCTTACTTTTTTAGTGATGGGATGCCAGAAAAAGATACGTACCATATGACTCAGTGACCATAACCTTTTATAATATTTTAACTTTATCTTATTTCTATTTTGGCCTATCATAAAAATAGAAATTAGACTTTAAGTCATTACACATAATTTTGTGCCCACACTTTATGAGATGCTTTAAGACCCAAAACTTTATACTTTATTAGATCACTTTAATTAGGCCAACCTTATATGATAGCCTTAATACACATTTATTTAATATAGTAGCCCATATATTATTGGAAGTAACTCCAACAATCTCCTACTTGGGCTATATATGAAACTTTATAAATGTGAATTATACCTTATGAGCTCATAAATTGTGCTATCATTACCAAAATCATCTCCAATCAATCCAGTCCATCAATCATATCAATATAGGATTAAAGCGGTTTTTGTTACATTCAACGTAACTAATCCCATTAATGGTCGCGTATATTATTATAACAAACGACATGGATCAAGTATGGATGTGTAGCAAGAAAATTCATGCAATGTGGTCTTAACATGCCTATTTCCTACTGGTCCAACCTTATTCTTTAGTGAGATCAAATCAAACATATTCAGAGTGAAAATAAACTGTAAAGTTTATTTCTATAGAAAATAACCATAAAATGTGTCTATTACAAGAAAGCATTCAAAATACAAACTTCTACTAAAATGACACATCCTCAAGAGATACAACACCCATTTGAGCAGTGTGCTCATAAATGACCTTGGGTGGTACTCCTTTAGTAAGTGGATCCGCAACCATGGAGTTTGTCCCAATATGCTCTATAGACACCTGACCACTCTGTACTCTTTCTTTAACAACGAGGAACTTAATGTCTATATGCTTTGACTTTGTTGAGCTCCTATTGTTATTGGAATATAGCACTGTTGACTTATCATCACAAAATATCTTAAGTGGTCTTTCAATTCCATCCACAATTCGTAGCCCAATGACAAAATTTTGTAGCCATATCTCATGGTTGGATGCCTCATAACATGTTATAAACTCTGTTGCTATGGTGGAAGAAGCTATTAGTGTCTGCTTAGCACTTTTCAGGAAATAGCTCCTCCAGAAAGCAGGTAAATATACCCCGATCTGGATCTCTGACTATCTTGGCATCCAGCAAAATCAGAATCAAAAAACCCAATGATCTCCAACTGATCTGATCTTCTATATGTGAGCATGTAATCCTTCATTCTCTGTAAATACCACATGACTAGTTTGGCTGCTTTTCAATGATTCATTCCTAGATTACTTAAGTACCTGCCTAGCATCCTAACAACATACGCAATATCTGGACGCGTACAAACCTGAGTATACATTAGACTCCGTATGGCTGACGCATAAGGAATCTTCTACATCTCTTTAACTTCAAAGTCATTTTTGGGGCATTAACTGAGACTGAACTTGTCTCCCTTAGCAACAAGGGTGTCACTTGATTTACAATCTTACATGTCAAATATCTTAAGTACCTTCTCAATATAGCTCTGTGATAATCCAAGTATACCTCGAGAACAATCCTACGTATTCGTATGCCTAATACAAAAGAGGTGTCCCTAAGGTCCTTTATCTCAAATTTTTTTAATAGAAATCTTTTCGTTTCATGCAATAAGCATATATCGTTACTAACAAGCAAATGTCATCAACATATAAAACCAGAAAAATATACTTACTCCCACTAAACTTATGGTATATACAATCATCGACCATATTCATCTCAAAACCGAACAAGATGATAACTTGATGAAATTTGTAATACCACTGACGAGATGCTCGTTAAGCCCATAGATGGATTTTTTTAATTTGCAAACCATCTTCTTTGCATCTCCTAACATAAAGTTCTCTGATTGCACCATATAGATCGTCTCATCAATGTCACCATTGAGAAATGCAGTCTTAACATCCATCTAGTGAAGCTCAAGATCAAAATGTGCCACCAATGCCATTATAGTCCTGAAAGAGTCTTTTGAAGAAACCAGAGAAAAAGTCTCTTTATAGTCGATGCCTTCCTTTTGAGTAAAGCCCTTGGCAACAAGACGAGCCTTATATCTCTCCACATCGCCTTTTGAATCCCTCTTGGCCTTAAATATCCAATTGCAACCAATGGGTTTTGTAACTTTAGGTAATGGGATAAGATTCCAAACGTCATTGTCTTTCATGGACTTTATCTCGTTATTCATGGCATCAATCTACTCTTGAGATTTAGAACTTTCTATGGCCTGACGAAAGTTGATTGGATCATCTTCCATCACTCCAATGTCAACCTCATGTTCTTGGAGAAATATGATACAATCATCAGGAATCGTACTTCTCTTTTCTTTAGTGGATCTTCTTAATGGCATAGGTTCTTAAGGTGGTAGAGTTTGTTCTTCTAGAATAACTTCTAGAATGGGAGGTTCTTTGACATTGTCTTGATTTGGATCTGCTTCTTGAACAATGTCAAGAATAAGAACATGATCAATGTCAGTAACAGCTGTGGGAATGTCAACATATTCCTCTTCAAAGACAAAGTCCTTAATCTTATCTCCCCTCCTAAACTCGACATCCTCAAAGAATCGAGTAGTTTTCGTCTCAAAAATTGACTTAGTCGTGGGATCATAAAATATGTAACCCTTTGACCTCTCAGAATATCCAAGAAAATAGCAACTGATAGTTCTAGAGTCCAATTTCTTTTCATTTGGCCTATAAGGCCTTGCCTCAGCTAGACAGCCCCAAATGTGCAAGTAATTTAAACTAGGCTTTTTGCATGTCCAAAGGTCATAAGAGGTTTTGGCAATTGCTTTAGTTGGAACTCTGTTGAGTATGTAAGCTACATTCTTTAAGGCTTCTCCCTAGAGAGATTTTGATAAGGTAGAATGACTAATCATACTCCTCGCCATGTCCTTAAGTGTTCTGTTTTACTTCTCAGCAACACCATTCATGCTAGGTGATCCCGGCATGGTGTACTATGGGACGATACCGCACTCCTTTAGGAATTTAGCAAACAGTCCTGGACATTGTTCATCTAATTTGTCATATTTGCTATAGTATTTTCTACCACGGTCTGATCTAACGCCTTTAATTATTTTGTTGGGTTAGTTCTCAACTTCAGCCTTATAATTCTTAAATACATCCAGTGATTGGGACTTCTCATGAATGAGATACAGGTAACCATATCTTGAGAAATCGTCTATGAACGTAATAAAATATTGTTGACCATTCCAAGAAGCCATAGGAATGACCCACAAATATCCGTATGAATTAGTTCTAAGTGTTGAAAAAATATTACGCAGTGAAATTTAAAAAATTTTATATCAGAGTATTGTCCAAAACACAAGTTTGACATGCTATATGCGTAAATCAACCAGATCTTATCAGTAAAAAGAAGTAATGTTCTAGAAGGACCTCAACCAACTGGCCTTCTTTACTATTCTCTATCTATGATTGGAGTGAGTGTGAGCTCACACGTGCAGTTCTTCCACCAAGTGACTCTCTTTCCAACCAATTGAGAGAACCCAAAGCTAGTGTTCGTGATTTATGAACAAAACCTCTCAGAGAGTTTCAGATTCTCACCAGTAGAGTATCATTCTTAATCTCTCAAATTGATTTAAATAACTTATGAGACTCACTCCTTATTTATAGAGGTTGGGTCTAGGGTCGGTTCTTATCAGAGAATGTCTCAAAAATTCAAATTAGAATAAAATTCGAATCAATATCTGATGAAATCCATGTGAAAACACGTGATCTTTTTTTCACACATAGGCAGGCCGAACTTGCCCCATCAGCAGGCCAAACTTGAAGATTGGCATGCCAAACTACCAATAAAAATCTTAGCGAATCTTTTATTTTCCACCCAAGATTTTATAGGATAAAGTTTCAGTTTTAATTCAAATAACCCAATAGAAAAGTTATCTAATTAAAACAACTTTATCTAGATAATCTCTAAGAAAATAAATGAATTCCTAATAATTCTACAAGTTTATCTTGATTTAATTTATTCAAAAATAAATTAACTGATAAACAAACAAGAATTATCCGGTCCCAATAATTCAACAAGTTTATCTTGAATTAATTTTTTCACAAAATTAATTCAACCGATAGACAGACATGAATTATTTGATCTTTCGAATTTCAATCAATCTAATAAATATGACATAAGTCATCAATTATTGAAAAAATACGCCGTAGCGTTACAAGATTTTATGAGCTAACAAAGGAGACCTAATGGACCTATATAGTTCAAGCTCCCGATAATTATGAAACCCAATATCCCATATATACATTTCATAATTATTAACTCCAACGTTACTCCACTAATTGGCTTAAGGACAAGTTCTGTCTTACCTTTTCAATTATTTTTATCTTACGTTCCATTATCTCACCATTGAAAAACTTACCATCCAAAGATAGTATACATTCGGTTACATCTAGGAATCCAAATAGTTGAGTGCTCTAGTTTTTCAATTACAAGATAACACATATAAGAGGATATCACTACTCCTAAAGAGGAGCTATAGATTTCATATCTATGAATAACAAGTCTACATTATTCGATCGCTTTAATTAGGCTAACCTTATGTGATAGCCTTAATATACATTTATTTAATATATTAGGCCATATATTATTGGAATTAATTCCAACAATTTTACCACAATAATTCGAAGCCAATTCGTGAACACCTTAATCTAAGTTAATCAAAAATCACATATTTTATGGATTAGATTTTCCAGATTTATAAATTGTGTCTTTAAATTTATTTTAAAAAATAACAATTAAATTGACATAGCATAGCACAACAAAATTTAACAAAATCTAACATGTTATAATCCAATAAAATGAAAGCATTTAATGATAAACTACAATGAACAAATTTAAAGATACTCTATGCATGAGTAAATAATGTTTGTTCTATGCAATTGAGTTAAGCTTTTTTTAGCATATAAACTTTGGATACATTTCCATAAGTGCATAGGTTTATATATTTATTAAAATTTTGTGTGTGGATATATATATGTATATATATATATTTAAAATTTATACAATATATATGTTTGGATTTACAAATTATATAGATTGGGAGGCACTCAATCTATAATCCAATTTGTACGTATCGGATTAGGAAAATCCTAATCCAAAACCAATCCATGTTTTTCATAATCCAATCTAATCCGACGGATTGGATTGATTGAACAGATTGACAGATTCTATGAAGGCCCTTACATGTCAATTCCTAGATCTATCATTGAAGCACTTTAAGTATTTGGCCTAAAGAGAAGTGAGAGAAGTGAGAGAAGAGAGATAAAAAGAAAAGAGCATTCTTGTCAGAGCCTTTTTAGGGTGCGTTTGGTTGGAGAGATGGAAAGGTGGAGGGATGGAGGTGAGTAAAGTGGAAGTGAGTGGTGTTTGGTTGGAAAAATAGATAGGAGAAGGGGAAAATTAGAACTGACAATATGAGTTACGACATGTCGATATACACGACATGATTTTTTACAGATTAGTGTCAAAAAATTAAGCTATAGGTCATTTTTTTAATTAACTAATCAAAAAATAGGTCGTATTCGTGTCTTACTCGACATTAAAATGATATTAAATTGACTCGTACCTTATTAGTCTATTTTTTTTATAAATATTTTGCCCTAGTATATATAATATCAATAAATTGACACTAAATTCAATGGGTTTGTAGTATAAAGGTGATCTAATTTTTAGAAAATATGCGTTTTATGTTACTTTTATGTAAAAATATGTGTTTTATGTTACTTTTATGTAACTTTGGTGCATAAATTATAAATTTAAAGTTATAAAATAGCACCGGTTGATTTTGGATTACGGCCTAATGTTGGTTGTGGTTTGATTTAGAGTTATGGGTTGATTAAGGATCACGTATTACTTATGTCAAGGGTTGGCGGTCATGTTTGTGTCAATCTATGTTAAAGGTATCAATACAGGTCATGTAGCATCAGGATTTCCCAATCCGCTCGTATCATTGGTCGCGTTAGTGTTGAAGTATTTTCTACATGTTTGAGCCTCAACCTAACACAAACAAGACCCTCCAACACAAATTGCCATATCTGGGAAAAATAGTTAGGGATTGAGAACCCTTAGGCCCACAAAAATCTTTCCTTCCATAATTGGAAATTGTTTTCCAAACAAGAATTTGGGAGCACGACTCGAAAAGAACAGGAAACCTTCAAGATCAACCCTACTTCTTCCAACATTAAAACTTGTCCACCCAAATCTTTTCTCTACAGGCAACTTAAGCTTGGGTTATGTCAAGTTTGGCATTAATAAGGTAAATGTAGATTGGTTTATGAATTGTTATACAACTCACAAATTTTTATTTTATAAGTTCCAATATCAGGAACTACTCTGTCATAAAACGTTAAATTTTCCCTTCTCCATAGTTTCATTTGCATGAAATAATTAGTAGCCAATGTCCAAGCATAAACCAGAAATTATGCCTCTTTAGCCAGTAAAAGAAAATATAAGAGGCATAGTAGTAATAATAATAACTTGGTAGGTTTTACTTGAGAAACATTCTGCTTCAGAACACAGAGAAAAACAAAGGGCAATCCCCAAAAAAAAAAAAGAACAAGAAAAAATTTGAAAAACAAAAAACAAACAAAAACAAAAGGCAAATGATGTTATGACCCCAAAATCAAAATGAATGAATGAGATTAGCAAAATAAATCAAATTGAACCCCCTCGCACCATCAGGTAGAAATTACGCATTAGGGAAATAATTTGCCAAAAGTAGTAGAAACTTAATTGTGGACAATTGAAACACCTGAAAGGAAGCATTGCTGGTGTTTGTTAAGCAAAACCTTAGAAAACCATGCTCTGAAGTTGGCATAAGAAATATCTTTCATGATCCATGCAAATCAAGGCATCTAAAATATAAAGTGCGATAGTCTTTGCAGGTTCACTGCCTTGATTTACATTCTTTATTATCTTAAGAAGCGCAGGGAAAAAAATATGTGAATAGTAAGGAGCCTGTTTACTAACTGTAACATACTGATATTTACCAAAGTTAAAAAGGACCTTAAGAAACGGACAACACAATAAAGATGTAAAGCCCAACCCAACATGTTCGACAAACCAAGACCATAAACTCAAAACCGTACATGCAACTAAATTAGATCACATATTGTGTGTACATTATTGTTATTATTATTATTATTATTATCTACAATAGTGCCTACCTCTAGCATACTACATATAGTACAGTACCATATGGGACAATGTCTCTTGTTTTGTTTCTTTTTACACCTATATATTTTTTTATTCAACTGAACCAAAGGAAAATGCTTTCCCATTCTTCCTCATCCCCTTCCCCTATGATGCATTCCCGCAATATTTTTTGTGCAACAACATTCAGCCCAAGCCTATACGTGGTATGTCGATATCCTCAACTCGCTTGTTGCCTGCCTCAGACTATCGACTGTGTAGATCTAGGCTGATGCATTCATTAATTAAGGACATGTTTAGCACGCAGTGTTAGCACTTTGTTTTATATTATTTAAAAATACTACAGTATTTGGTGACATCCATATATTATATAATTTATATTTAAGACGGAGTCAAAAATTAATATAATACATGTTATAATATCAAATACGACTAAAAACTCCGTATCAAACCATATTTGTATAATGTAAACAAAAACACCATATTAACAAACCAATCAAATATTTAAAATAAATTAAAAATTGATATAGAAGTTGAAGTTGGGTTTCAAGGCTGAGGTCAGGATTCAACATCAAGGTTGGGCTTCAAGACTGAGGTTAAGATTCGACGAGATTCAGGACTGAGGTTAGGGTCGGGATTTGGGGTCAAGATTGAAACTAGGGTGGGATTGGGGTCAGAGTCGGGATTTAGGACCGGGCTTGAGGTCTGGATTTGAGACTGGAGTTGGGGTCGTAATTAATAGAACAAATTAGCTTAAATCCTCCATCGTGATCATGTTTTCATCATTTGCTTTATGGGTATTAGTGTTACGTAACTAATAGGACAATTTACGTTAAATCTTCCTTCATGATCTTGATTCTTCCAACTACTGTATGCTAATAGTATCGCCAATGTAATACTAAATGGATATGTCAATGACAAATTTACCACTTGTTAGGCTTTTGAATTGGCATAATTGGATTTGTAATTACCTAAAGAAACAAAACTAATGTAATTTTTGTAAAAAAATATGTGAAAAAGGTCAAAATCTAGAAGTTCTAAGCTTGGAAGAGTCCAGAATTTTCCAACATTTTTTAGAGATTTTCATAGTCAAATTTAAATTCCAAATCAGATCTTAAGTTAACCTTATCTTGAGCAACAAATATGAATTAAAGAAGGATTATGAATATGAATAAAAGTAGGATTTATCACCTATTTAAAGAAACTCGAGCTTGGATGCATTTTGGAAAGTGTAAATAAAATGAATCTGATCTAAAGTAAGAGGTCACAAGGTCTAGAGTACAAAAATATGTCTTAGAGATACCGCTCATTTAAAATTCAAATATGTTACAAATCTATTGTAACAGATAAGGAAAAAGTTTAAATTTTGAATAAGTTTTCATTGTCGATAAGTATATTTTGGGTCTGCAACTTTTACATAGAGTTTATAGAGAGAAAACATGCATTAAGGTAGTGAGTATTCATTTTGTTATCTTCAGGTGAAAATACTTCCTTTCTCAGAAAGAGAATTTACAATCTTTAGGACAAGGCATTTTGCTGCTGATGGGAGTCACTTGAGGCAAAGATTAAAGTCAAGTGATGCTTATTGAACAAGGCCAAAAAAAGCATTGGAATATAGGCGTCAATCACTAAGAATGAATCTTAAATTGATTAAATTCAACTGGTGCTTGTAAATTGATTTTAGTGGATTGTTCAACATCTGGATGTGGCCTATAGACATAGGTTTTACAACCAAACTATAATAAAATTTGTTGTGTACTTTATTTACTTTATATGTTGGTAAGTTTAGCTAATTAAACTTTAATTAAAATTAGGTAAAATTGATAAAACAGATCTTTTAATTGGTATCAAAGCCTAGTTCACTAATCTTTATTTGACGAGATTTTGGGACAAAATCTATGTTTGCAGATATGGATTTGATGAGGGATGAAAGCTCAATCTTTAAACCACCACTTCTTTATGGTATGAACTATTCATATTGAAAAGCCCACATCAAGGCTTTTATTAATGGCAAAATGATTTCTAAACTAAACGAAACATGGTCCAATGAAGAAGACCTGCTTGCTAACTTCAATTCAAAAGACATAAATGCCATATTAAATGTTGTTGATGTGAATTAGTACAAGCTTGTCTCCACGTGTGAATCTACCAAAGAACCTTGAAATATTCTTCAAACTGCACATGAAAAAAAGGCTACTGCTAAGGTTTCCAAACTGCAAATGCTTGCAATTAGGTTTGAAAATTTAAGGATACATGATGATGAACTTATTACCTATTTAATGCAAAATTATATGATATTGCTAATGCTGCATTTGCTCTTAGTGAGAAATATTTTGATTCAAAGCTAGTGAGGAAAACCCTAAGATCTCTTCCGACTATATTTTCTTACAAGGTTGCAGCCATTGAAAAAGCTAAGGACATTGAGTCCATGAAGCTTGATGAATTAATGAGCTCGTTGTAAACTTTTGAGATGACATTGAAGCAAAACAAGAAATAGAAGAGGATAGCTTAGCAAGCTGAGGTGATTAAGACTCAAGAGAAAGATATGCCTGATGATGATGATGATGATAAAGACCTATTAGAATCTCTCACTTGTTGATAAAATTTAAGCCAAATTTTGAAGAAAATTACAAGAACAAAAAAATCCACTAATTCCTCAAAGGCCAAAAATTTTCAAAAATAAATAAATAAATAAAGACTCCTCCAAGCAAGATCTCTACATCTAAGTTCCCGAAATAATACTCATAGGAATATTATCTGAGTAATGTTCCCAGCTAACTATATTAGTATGTCTTCAATATACTGAGCTGTTGATCATGAATGTTGTAGATCTCACTCATTGGCAATCAAAAGACATAGTTGATAGATGGAAGTCCACTAATCACCTCATAATTAATATAAGATCTATAAAATGATCAAAATGATAGAATTCTAATTTCTCGTTATAGAATTATACAAGAAATTAAATTCTATCTTGGTCTAGGCATAATTTGTTCTAAACACACTAATGTCTCTATTCAATAATCAACATTACTATAATCTAGATAAGATTATTCCACCAAGTTAAGAATAGACAACATTACAATCTTAAGCAAGATAAAGTGTCTAGCTTTATCTACTGGTTGTAGACCAATGTGTTGAAACTAAATCCAATATATGGGCTAATATATTAAATAAATGTGAATTAAAGGTTATAAGAAAAGGTTGCCCAATTAAAAGTGATCAATTTGGGTTTTAGGCTTTCAATGCATCATTAAGTGTAGGCCTCCTATGTGTAGAGACTAAAAATATAATTACTAATTTTGTGATGGGCTAAATTGGTGATTAAGGATAATTGCAAGGGTTTAGCAATTATATAAAGTGGTTGTGGTCTCTAAGTCAGTACGTATATTATTTTTCTATTTCCCATCTATAGAGAAATTACAGAGCATTCTATGAATGAGGATTTACGTATCAGACTTGGAAGATCCTCAACCAACAGACTCAAGAATCACATCCGATCAATGGATTCAGGTTAGCTTCCGCTTCTTATTAATATTCTTATTGATTTGATATGAATAATTTTGGGTGATAATGGTTTTTATCATAATTTTATTCTAACAAGTAGTATCAGAGCCTCTTCATGTTAAATAATTGGGAATCAATAATTTTTTAGATGTGATTCTAATAAGAAAATTCTCAAATTTAATAATCTATGGTTCTGTAAAATTGTTGAATTTGAGAACAATTATTTAGATTTTTTGTTTGCATTCAGTTTGCAAGAAACAGTTTCTTTTTTATTGTTACGACACAGTTGCTGAGAGAGAAAAAAATAAGTTTATGTATATGTATTGCTTTGTGTGAAACGTTCCTATTAATGTACGGCATTGATGCCTGTGCATGGTTTTTTGGTTTTATTCTTTTGGTTTCATTCAGCATGTGGCTACTGTAGAACAAAAAAAAAAGCAGTTTGTGTAGAAAAGGAGGAAAGAAGAATTACGTTTATATATACATGAACGTGTGCAAGTAGCGATATATGTATTTTGTTGAATTCTTTTAGAATGGCTTCTTCCTTGTTTCAAGAATATTTTTTTCTTTTGGTCGTTGAATACAACGTCAATGCCAAGAGGAAAGAAAAAAAATAAAAAGGGGTTGATGGGGATGTTTGTCGATGGCCGGGGTTGCGACCATCGAATTCGGCCCCTTCAGGTTGCAGACCCATGGCGTCGGCCGAAGAGGGAGTTGCAGCCATTTGGCCGTAGCAGGCTGACTGGCAGCCTAATGGCTACCAGCTCTCTCCTAGGGTCGAACGACCCAAGGGTTTTTTAGGGTGCTCCTTCCACGGGCCCAATTAGTTCTAACCTAGGGACTCAAACCCCTGGGTTATCGATTAAAAAAAAAAAAGCATACACCAGCCAGCTGGACTCGTGACTAGGTGACCCGAATTTTTTTTTTTTTAAAAGAAAGGTGAAAATAAAGAGGGGGCTGGGTTAAGATCTAGATTGGGTCCTCCCGACCCGATCGAGCCTCGACCTAGTCAAGGTTGACTTTGACTAGTTGACTTGACTAGGTTGACTTTGACCAAATTTTTTTTTTTAATTTTGGTCATTTTTTGGTGCATTTTTAAATTCAAATATTGGTATTTTACACATATTTTGGGATGAATTAATTGAAGCAATATGTCACCAAAGTGGCCTCTTTTATGAAAATTAATTTGTTTTGGAATATAAACGGTTGTGTCTATACAACTTATGTGAATATTGACTGGCTCAAAGGATGGCAATATTTGACAGAATTGCATATACACCTATGGTAATAAACACGTGATAATTATTTGATTTTACATGTGAATAATAAATCGACTCAAAGGAAGATTTATTGTTTGACATGTTCTTATTGTTAGTGTTTGATTACTACACCAAGATATCACTTACAAGTTAATATTTTCGTCCAAAGACTAAATATTGATGGAGTTCCTGATATTTTGAGATAGGATTACCTTTATTTCAATTTGTTATTGTTATTTTGGATTCTTATATGAGCTTGTTTTGGGTTTGTTTGTTTTGTTCTCTATTTCAGCTACTAGTTCTGCTTCTAATATTACTGTCAACATCAATTTAATTCATATGTTGAATGGTAGCAATTTCAAATCATCGTAAGAGAACCTCCTAATAGTTCTTAGAGTCATGTATCTCGATGTTGCATTAAGGGTTCCTTCTCTCGCACCTTTTACAGATAAGAGTTCCTCTGATGAAAAGAGAGACATGGAAAGGTGAGAAAAGTCAAATCGCATGTGTATGATGATCATGAAGAAGGCCATTCTAGAAGCATTCAAGGGCACTATATCGGAAACAATAAAGACAGCTAAAGAGTTCCTTGAGGACATTGAGAAGAGATTTGCCAAAAATGAAAAGGCTAAAACAAGTACACTTTTGGCAAGCCTCATTTCAATGAGATATAGAGGTAAAGGGAACATCAGGAAGTACATCATAGAGATGTCTCATCTTGCTTCAAAATTGAAAGCACTTAAGTTTGACCTTTCTGAGGACTTGCTAGTGCATTTGGTTCTTATATCTCTTATGCACAATTCAGTCAATTTAAAGTGAGCTATAACTGCCAAAAGGAGACTTGGTCTCTTAATGAGCTCATCTCATATTGTGTGCAAGAAGAGGAAAGGTTGAAGTAAGAAAAGATAGAAAGTGCTCACTTGGCTAATACTTCCAAGGACAAAGGGAAGAAAAGGAAGAAGGATAAGGAAACTGCAATTATGACACCTCAAAAGAAACAACAAAAGAGACTAGTTGATTCAGAAGGTACAAGTTGTTTCTTCTATGTAGCTGCAGGAGATAAAAAGAAGCATTATACCAATTATCACGCTTGGCTACCAGAAAAGGTATGCTTCTTAATTTGGTTTGTTCTGAGGTTAATTTAATTTCAGTACTTGAACACACTTGGTGGATGGATTCTGGTGCAATCATTCACATCAGTGTGTCTATGTAGGGATGCTTGAGATGCTGAAAGCCAAATAATGGCGAAACATACATCTATGTGGACGATGGCAAAAAGGTTGAAGTAGAAGCAATAGGAAGATTTAGATTATTGTTAAAGACTAGATTTTATTTGGATCTTGATGAAACATTGATTGTACCGTCTTTTAGACAAAATTTGATTTCTATTTCTACTTTAGACAAATTTGGTTATTCTTGTTCATTTGGAAGTGGAAAATTTAGTTTGTTTCATGATTCAAAGTTAGTTGGTTCTGGTTCTTTATCAAGTTATAATAATCTTTATTTACTTGACACAATTGCTTCATTTAATGATTCCCTGCAATTAAGTACACGAGGTATAAAGAGAAAATTAAACAATCAGAATTTAGCTACGTTATGGCACAAGAGATTAGGTCATATCTCTAGAAGGAGAATTAAGAGATTTATGTCAGATGAAATTCTCGACCCCTTAGACTTTATAGATTTTGATATTTGTGTTAAATGTATTAAGGGGAAACAAACCAATAAAGGAAGATTTGAAGCAATAGGACTTTGGACGTCTTAGAACTATACATACAGATATTTATGGGCCATTCCCTATGACTTTTTGGAATGGTCAACAATATTTTATAACGTTCATAGACGATTTTTCTAGATATGGCTACATATATCTGATTCATGAAAAGTTACAGTCGCTGGATGTGTTCAAAAATTATAAGGCTAAAGTTGAAAACCAATTTAGCAAAAAGATTAAAAGCATCAAATCTAACTGTGGTCGTAAATACTATGGTAGATATGACGATTCAGGTGAATCACGTCTAGAATCGTTTGCTAAATTCCTAGAGGAAAGCGGTATCATCTCACAATATACCATGCCAGGTTTGCCCACTATGAATGATGTTACTGAAAGATGAAACAGGACGCTTAAGGACATGGTGAGGAGTATGATTTCTCATTCTACCTTACCAAAATCACTCTAGGGAGAAGCACTTAAGACTGCAGCATATATCCTTAACAGGGTTCCAACTAAAACAACTGCCACCCTTAAAACTTTGGACAGGTAAGAAGCCTAGTTTAAAGCAATTGCATGTTTGGGGATGTCCAACTAAGGCAAGGCCTTATAGGCCTAATAAAAAGAAACTGGACTCAAGGATGGTAAGTTATTATTTTATTGGATACTCTAAAAGATCCAGGGGGTGCAAGTTTTATGATCCCAAAACTAAATCGATATTTGAGACAGGAAATGCTTAGTTCTTTGAGGATATCAAGTTTGCGGGGGGAGATAAGGTTAGGGACTTTGTCTTTGAAGAGGAATATGTTAATATTACCACAGCTATTATTGACATTGATCAGGTTCCTATTCCTGACATTGTTCGAGAAGTAGACCTAAATCAAGACAATGTCTGAGAACCTCTCATTCCAAAAATTGTTCTAGAAGAACAAACCACCTCAAGAACCTATGCCATTAAGGAGATCCACTAGAGAAAGAGTGCAGTGCCAGATGATTACATTGTATTTCTCTAGGAACATGAGTATGACATTGGTGTGGTGGAAGATGATTCAATCAACTTCCATCAAGCCATGGAAAGTTCTAGATCTCAAGAGTAGATTGATGCCATGAATGAAGAGATAAAGTCTGTGAAGGACAATGACGTTTGGGATCTTGTCCCATTGCCTGAAGGTGCGAAACCCATTGGTTGCAAATGGATACTTAAGACCAAGAGGGATTCAAAAAGCAATGTGGAGAGATATAAGGGTCATCTTGTCGCTAAAGGCTTTACACAGAAAGAATGCATTGACTATAAAGAGACTTTCACTCCAGTTTCTTTGAAAGACTCTTTTACGATTATAATAGCATTAATGGCACATTTTGATCTTAAGCTTCATTAGATGGATGTTAAGACTACATTTCTCAATGGTGACATTGATGAAACAATCTATATGATGCAATCAAAAAACTTTGTGCCAGGAGATGCAAAGAAGATGGTTTACAAATTAAAGAAATCCATCTATGAGCTTGAGCAAGCTTCTCGTCAGTGGTATTATAATTTTCATCAGGTTATATTCTCATTCGGTTTTGAGATGAATTGGGTCGATGATTGTATATACCATAAGTTTAGTGGGAGCAAGATATTTTTTTGGTTTTATATGTCGATGACATTTTGTTTGCCAGCAACGATATAGGCTTATTGCATGAAACCAAGAGATTTCTATCAAAGAATTTTGAGATGAAGGATCTTGATGACACCTCTTTTGTGTTAGGTATACAGATACATCGGGATCGGTCTCAGGGTATTCTAGGATTATCACAAAATATATCAAAAAGTTTCTTAAAATATATGGCATGCAAGATTGTAAACCAGGTGATACCTTTGTGGCTAAAGGAGACAAGTTTAGTCTCAATCAGTGCCCTAAGAATGATTTTGAGGTTAAGGAAATGCAGAAGATTCCTTATGTGTCAACAGTAGGAGTCTAATGTATGCTCAGGTTTGCACGTGTCTGGATATTACATACGTTACAGGAATGTTAGACAGGTACTTAAGCAATCCTAGAAAGGATCACAGGACAGCAACCAAACGAGTCTTGAGGTATTTACAGAGAAGAAAAGACTACATGCTCACGTATCAGAGGTCGGAACAACTTGAGATCATTGGGTATACTACTCCGATTATGCTGGATGCCAAGATAGTATGAAATCTATGTCAGGCTATGTCTACCTTCTGGCTAGAGGTGCTGTCTCTTGGAAGAGTGCTAAACAGTCTCTTATAGCATCTTCTACCATGGCGGTAGAGTTCATAGCATGTTATGAGGCATCCATTCATGGAATATGGCTGCAAAATTTGTCATGGGGCTATGCATAGTGGATAGTATTCAAAGACCACTCAAGTTATTTTGTGACAATAAGTCAGCAGTTTTATATTCCAACAACAACAAGAGCTCGATGAAGTCAAAGCATATAGAGATCAAGTTTCTGGTTGTGAAAGAAAGAGTTTAGAGTAGAAAGTTGTCTATAGAGCACATTGGTACAAACTCTATAATTACGGATATGCTTACTAAGGGATTGCCACCTAAAATGTTTCATGAGCACATTGCTCGTATGGGTGTCATATCATTTCAGGATATTCAGTTTTAGTGGGAGTTTGTAATTTTAGATGCTTTTATGATATCGACATATTTTTAGTTATTTCAATTTATGGATATTTTAAGGTTATTTTTTGTAGAAATAAAGTCTTCAATTTAATCACACTCTGATTTTGTTATGGTTTAATCTCACTAAGGTTTTTTGGTAGACTAGTTGGAAATAAGCATGTTAAGATCACATTGCATGAAATTTTCATGCTACACATCCAAGCTTGATCTTGTCGTTAGTTATATAGTATATGTGATCATTGATGGGTCTAGTTATGACATATGTAACGAAGGTCGCTTTGATCCTATATTGATATGGTTAATGGACAAGATTGTTGAGATGCATAAGGTTTTGATAGCAAAATTGATGAACTCATACGGTATAATTCACATTTATAAAGTTTCATATATAGCCCAAGTGGGAGATTGTTGGAACTAAATCCAATATATGGGCTAATATATTAAATAAATGTGAATTAAAGTCTATCAGATAAGGTTGCCCAATTAAAAGTGATCAATTTAGGTTTTGGGCTTTTAATGCGTCATCAAGTGTGGGCCTCCTATGTGCAGAGACTAAAAATATAATTACTAATTTTGTGATGGGCTAAATTAGTAATTAAGGATAATTACTAGGGTTTAGCAATTATATAAAGTGGCTGTGGTCCCCAAGTCAGTATGTACGTTATTTTTCTGTTCTCCATCTATAGAGAAATTACAGAGCATTCTGTGAAGGAGGATTTATGCACCAGACTTGGAAGATATTCAACCAACAGACTCAAGAATCACATTTGATTAATGGATTCAGGTTACTTTGGCATATTATTAATATTCTTGAAGATTTAACATGAATGATCTTGGGTGATGATAGTTTTCATTATAATTTTGTTCTAACACAATGTTTGTACTAAGTACACATAATCATATCTTCTATGTTATAAACTCTTCATATACATGGCTATGGACTTTTATAGGTATTGAAATCTGTATGATATTTGCGTACATATATATCAACATATATATCATGGAGAACAAAAGGAAAATTATTTATTAATAATGCAATACTTTATTTCTTATAATGTTTAATTGGGAAAAAATGACATGCTTTATAAGTATCAATCCGAATAGTACAAGTATTGTACAAAGAAACACACTAACATGTAGCAAGTCCTTAATTGTCTACTAGTTAAAAATAGGAGTTATGAAAGTATCATTTTTGGTAAGAAAAGGCTAATCGAGCTTGAGAAGTGACACTATCGAAGACTATGTCGTTATCTATGCAAAATGCATAAAAAGTCAAGGTTAGGTTTTATATAGTCTAATAATAATTTTAAGTTTGAAAACAATCCAACTTTATTATGCGATGAAGAATTGATATTGGTATCAAATTATTCAAAAGATTAGTCCTAGACTGTGATTAAGCAAGGTCGGAGGACCTATCGGGAAACAAAATCCCGTGTTGGCTCTCTAACAAAGAGTCAATGTTATCTAGTGTTATCAAATTATTATGCGATGAAGAATTGATATTGGTATCAAATTATTCAGAAGATTAGTCCTAGACTGTGATTAAGCAAGGTCGGAGGACCTATCGGGAAACAAAATCCCGTGTTGGCTCTCTAACAAAGAGTCAATGTTATCCTTTCAAAGGTATAATTCGAGTATTGGAAAATACAACAAGACCTCAGTCATCTAGATAATATGAAAACTGATAATATTTCATTTGTATGTGTTACAAAAGGAATGAATTTTTCGATAGTGAAATAATAGAACTTTGAGATAAGATCATCGAAAGGTTAAACAGAACTAAGCCCTTCATCCTATTATGGATAACCTATGGGGATAAACATAATATAAGAGGTCATAGACAAGGCTTGTATATCAAGATTCTTATAATATGATATATTATCAAGAGCTTCAAGTTTATGCTGGAGTGATATTGAAGTTAATAATTAAACAAATAACTAATTGGGGATTACTTTGATCTATTATTATTGGAGCTTGATAATATATTTTCATCGGGTTCCAATGTTTGCTCGTGAATTCCTTTATTACAGATCAAACAAAAATAGTTTACTACAGGTAAGATAGAAGCATACACAAGTCGGACCGTTAGGCCTGACGAGGCAGGTAGACCATAGTCTAGGTTGGACCAACAATCCACGCAGATCTATTGTTGGTGGTGCCAATCTTTGTTATTTTTGGAGAATTAAAGATTTTAGAATAACTAATTATTTAAATTTGATATTTGAATAATTAGTTTAAATCCTAGTTGAATTTGAATTATGGATAATTATTCATAATTATTTAAATTAGATTATTGTTTTAAATAATGAAATTCTAATTCAAATTGGAATTGTTTTGTTTGAATTGAAATTATCCCAGATAATGTAAATAATCATAAAACCCTACATTGTGATTGGTTGAAAATTTTTGAATTCCTCTACTAAGGGTGGCTCCAACTGCTAGTGGAGGAGAGAGAAAAATTCTCTTCTTATTTTGATAGACTTATAACTCCTCCTACTTCTTCTATAAATAGATACTTGTGGTCTTCATTATTTTTGAACTGTCTAAGTGCAAATGAGAGAGTAGAACTTAAATTACTCATCTTTAGTAATCATAGTTCCTTAGCACTTAAGTGGTTAGAAGGAGTTTAGTTGTGATGGAGATTTGCTAAGTTGTGACCACACACACACACAATGATCAGAAGGAAGAAAATAACATTAAAGATCTAGCAGTAGAGCTTCGTTCTTGAAAAATTGTTCGGTCAGAAATGTTTCTAATCTTCAACTAGTACATTAAATTATATTTAATTTGTTGTATAATATCATGAGTTAGTTTTCTGGTGATCAAATAAAACTTTTTAAAATTTTGCAACGTCACCGTGCCAAGTTTTCCAACAATAGAAAATTTGGCATTTGATTTTTATTGGTTGATAGATTGACTTTTTTGTTTTAATAATTACAACATCCTCACTTTTAATTATTTTAATATTGAAAGTTTATTTTTAGAAGTTTCAATGTTTAATACAAATGGTAAATATGACATTTTAAATAGCATTACATATTACAATACAAAATAAACTAACGTATTAAATATGCTATTTTTACACTTTTTTATAACAAATATAACATTAGTATTGACACTTGTATTGAAGATGGTCTAAGAACCCATCTTAACCATTTTCTATGGATAAAGAAACTTGAGAGCTATCTGTTTTAACCAAGAAAAAAGAGGAAGTTTTGCTTTAAAACCGTTTTCGGCTAGGTGAAATCGACTCATCCCTGATTATCCAACCACAAACTCCTTTTGCCCTTCTTCATCATTGATCTCCATGAGAATTTTTTTTCTCCTTTTCTATCTCACGAATACCATTTTCTAGTTTTTTTTTTCAGCTTTACTCAAGAAACCATGTTTCTAATAAATTTACAAATCTAACCATGCTAAATTCGTGAACAGACTAATAGCTCTTAATTTTAGTGGTACAAAACTATTTGCTTTTTGGAAATGAGCTCAGATTTCATGCAAACAAGCCTACTCTTACACAAGGTTACGCTCGTACATATCAATGGCACTTTAACCAAGGTTTAATGAAACCTTAGATTGAGCCGTATCTGAGTGTCCCAGAGAGAGTCAAGATTTGTAGTCCTATTTTTTTTATCTTTTTGGCTGTCCTATTAAAATTTTATTCAACACATGATTTAA
>CAMOHE010039662.1:0-19179 GCA_946598075.1 Artocarpus hirsutus
ATTGAATAATTTTCTAAATGTAGTCCTACTGAGCCTTTCGCTCACATTCTATCTGTTTTAAAATCTTAACCCTAGGTGGATATCAGCATAGGTTTGGAGAAGAGTCCGCCGACCGGACTTACGATCAGTAGAGGCGTTTGGTAGGTTAATTTACTATTCAAGGCATGTAAGACTTTAACTTTTCTTTATTCTGGACTGTGGTTGTATCATAATATTGTCAGTACTATATGTGTGTGCACAATATGTGGGCCAGTGGGACTCATACGCGTTCCACCCCATATTTAATTATTTTAATGTTATTTCTATTTGTTTAATTATTATGGTAATTCATTTATTTCTTTAACCTTTCTATTCAAACGATTTTAAAATTATCACATTTTATTTATAAATTTCATTCTAAAAGCCCATTTTTAACCAAGTCTTTACTTAATTAATTTAATTAAACCACCACGTCACCTCCCGTACTCCGGGACGTGACAATTATGTGACTAGAGAAAATGAGGTTATAAAAACAGAGCTTTTATGTGGTAATTACATGTTCTCTAAGATTTAAATTTAATCAAAATTACCTCAAAACAATAAAAAATTTGTAAAGGTAAAACAGGAATATTTGCATGCCCCATTTTTTTTAGTTTCCAAAAAAATGAAATTCACGCCTTAAAAATATATATCACATCAATATTGGCATGCTTGACACACACATAAATATTATTAGAACACGCATGGCACATATTGATTCAATATATGTGTCCTCCATAATGACACACGTATGTCATATATTTTATAATGTTGGACTTTTTTGTCATCAATAATGATCCATGAACCAATGGTCAATATGTTTAGATTTTATTTGGAATAAATTTGAAGGAGGAAAATATCAATGTCGAAATATTACGACATTTCTAAATAGTTGACTGATTGAGTAATTAGGAAACTTACTCTCAACCAACTAAGAAGGTTGATATTTTCTATGTATGGAAACTTTCCTCTTATAGTTAATTAGGTAACTATAAATATTTAGATAATCGAGGCAAAACTGATGTTACATAAAATCACTAGTGTTGGAGTCCGGTAGATCCACACGTGTGATTTATTGAGGTAGTACACGTGTTAGTCTCCAATTCATTAGGGTCAATGTTGAAATGGCTAGAGCGATGAATAAGCTTGCACAAGGTGACTTTGACAAGACCTCCAATGAGTGATGAGGACAGTTAAGCCTGGAATGAACCGAAGAAGACGGCTTCTAGGGCTCACTCTATTGCCAAACAACTGATAAAACCTACAACCAAAACCAAGAAAACACGAAGAAATATAGTATTGGAGGAACTGGCATAAGCAATGATAGTAGAAGGAGTAGTCAATGGTCAATGGAGGATTGGGTTTGGAGGGTAGAGACAAAGCTGTCTCTGTCAAAGTTGGAAGCAAAGCTGCCTCCGTCATCAGATCTAGGATACTTTTGTGGATCGACGAAGAGAGAGTTGATATGCGAAGTTCTAGAGTTCTTTGGGTTTTCCAAAGAATGTACTGCACAATCGCCTTCATCATTAGGTTCAAATCGTTGAAGGGTGAAGCTTGAATTCCAGAAGCTCTCAAGGGTGATGATGGACTTTTGTGAGATTACTAAGTGTTTCAATGAATCTTTCATAAAATTCGAGGAAGCGGAAGTTATGACGAAGGAGGAACTGATCTTCATCAGCGGAAACGAAGAACTTTTCTAGAAAAGAGTCAATTACCTAAAGAGCACAAAATTGTAAAGAAAGAACATGGTTTTCTGGAGTTATAAAGAGTGAAAATGATGTAAAATATATAGGTCTAAGTCCCTCTAATGGTGTTATTCTAAATAAGGAAGGTAGGGATATTTATAATGGAGATAGGAGGCTTACTTTAGAATTGGCCTCCTTTTGCTTTGACACCTTTCGTTTCCCTCTGGAGTAAGCAGCGCTAGGCACTTTTAGAGGTTGATTTTAAGGTTGGCCTAAAATGGCATATACTTATGGCTATTTTGAAATTCAAACTTTCTTCAAGGTATGATGACCCTAAGGGGTCTGATCAAGTCTGACCATCTATTTTTACAGAGTTGACACGCATGCTATTCCCTCCGACGTGAGGTTTCTATATTTTTTTCGAGTCTAAAATGTCTGACATATCGTCAGAGTTCTTTCATAAAAATTAAGCAAGAACTGGTGACTGAGGCGCGTGCATGACATCTCCGATGGTGGACTTGCGACTCAAGCAGAGGCAGGTGCACCTAATGCTTTATCCTTAGGTTTCCCTTAGCATTTTTGCCACAAAAAAGGTTTTCAGACTTGGATTTTGATTCCTTGGGTTGTACTAAAGCAGAAAAAAAATTGGGCTTTTTTAAAGACAAAAAGGAATGTTTTAGGGTTATTTTCCTCTATCACCCATTTGTTTCAGTTTAATTAACTTTAAAATCCTAATACAGGACTTAAACTTGAATCGAACTAAAATAAATGAGCCCATTTGACTATTTATGGCCTACCAAACCATGACCCCACGTAAGTCTAGGTTTAATGGGTGTAGTTGCATACGGAGCTAGAGTTTTAGCTACTGGAATTTTAGGTATTAACCTTGGTATTCTTGCACAAAGTCATCTTTGTGGTGAAACCATGGGAACTGAGATAAGAGTCTTAAACATCCCGCAGCGTATTAATGCTTTGGTGTTTCACTCGGATGCTTTCATTGTCTTATCAGAGGTTTAGGAACTCTAGAAGAATTGTTTGTTGTAGTAAGTTGGAAACTTTAAGGCATCCATTCTAAACCTATCAATCTGTTAAATATAAATGGTTATTTTGACAGTTTGTTAAGTTTTCTTGATCATGCTATAGAACAAAAATTTTCTAGTTGAGTTAGGAAGGAAGATTTTATCTCTGCCCCAACTGCTAAGAAATTGATCGATAAGATGTAGATAATCACTCCTGAGACAGACACTGCAATTTCTAAGATGGAATGGAAGAAAGATAGTAGAAAGCAGCCTCTAGATTTAACTCTCCAACTCTAACTTTTTTAACCTTTCAGTTTTACCTACATCATATTCATTTTTGTTCTTTTTTTTTTGTCTTGAATAACCGCTTTTGTTCATCTGTTATTTCTCTTTCTTTGCACCTAATTAAACATTAGGAATGATGTTCAATTTAGGTTGGAGGAGAGGGTTGTGTCAAATTTTTTTGATTTTATGTCTGTTTTTGTGGAACTAGTTTTAAAAACCAAGCAAAAAAATTAAAAGAAAAAAATAGTGTACTGTTTATAGAACTCTATGATTCATATTCTCTAGAACTAAGATGGCTGAGTGCAAGAGTTTGGTCTTGAAATGCATCTCGATTTGGTTCACCATTGAAATCTTATATGTCTTGTATATTGTTTGCTTTCTCATGCATTTCTTTTTGTTAGTATGCATGTGCGAGGATAGCTAAGTTAAGGAGATAAAATTGTACTCTATTATTTTATCTTGAAACGTATCTCCACCATGTTAAAAATAACTTAATAAAAGAGTGGTTAGTATTCTTGAAACGTATTTCTAACTATCTATAATGTTTGTGTGTTTGCATCACATCTAACTGACTAATTTAAAAAAATTAGAAAATTTAAAAACTTTAAAAAATGTTTTGTAAATAATTGTTTTATTTTATTTTTCGATGATTTGCCTTCTATCCATTGATGATATCCATGGTTATATTGTTTTCATGGCTTATCGTAAAATTCAAATATTACTTTAGTTTATGTTAATTTCTTGTGTTAGCCTCATATCTAGGTTGTGATTTTTCCCAATTTTGTCCACTCAATCTTGAACTCTAATTTGATACACTTATTTAGAGACAGTTTATTTTATTATAGATCTGGGTTATTTTTTATAAAATCTTAGAATTTGCTTGAATCCCTCTCAAGGCGAAATCCTAGATGACACTAAGTTAAGGACATAATTGAGGCCATTTTTGAATTCAAGCTTACCTGTTATATTTATATCCTTAGCTACCCTATTGTGTCCACTTTTCTATTTTTTCTTGTCACTCACACTTTTAATTTAGCCTTTAAATAATTTCATAACCTTTCTTTTTTACTTTTTACTCATAGCCATTTGATCGTTTTGAATGAAAGTCTAAAAGTTTGTTGTCTGCTACGAAAGTTTGTAATGAAAGTCTGTTATATTTAATTTTAATTTACTTTATAACCATAAAAAAAGAGAAAAAAGTAAAAATAAAAAATATAGAAAAGTATTATTGAAAAAAATAAATTAAAAAAAGAATAAAGAAAAAAAGGTTGAATAAAAATTGGATGATACAAGATTGTTTATTTCAAGTTTGGGTTTGTTACTTGGAAACAAATTGTACGTTTTAAAGGTTCAAAATAGTGTAAGTATTTTATGGGTGAATCAAGCTAGAAATGTATCATTTGTCCTACCTTTTTACCCTAGTTATACATTACAAGTTGAATAAAAGCCATAATGGTCCTTGATCTAGTGTTCATCTACATTAGTAGAAAGAGGGATGAAAAACAAACCTATGAGATTTCATTAAAATAAATTAGTTTATATTAATATAAATTTATCTGATTTGTATGTATTGATTAATGATAGAAAAGCATAGACATACAGTAAAATCTAGTTAAAATATAAGACATGCTCTTGAAATGAACCATAAACTTAAATAACATATGTATTTTACTGTGAGCCATGAATATGAGAAAGCCTCTAAGGAAAATATGTAAAGAATCACCAACTTTTATAAAATCTTTGTCTGTTTTAAATATTTTAGCACTTTAATTACTACGGAATAGTAATAAGTTGATTGGGAGGTGTGATAAACACGTAAAAAAAAACATTTCTTAAGGCTAAAATCATTTATTTTGCATTTCTATTTGTCGTTAAAACTATTAATTTTAGAATTTTTGTGTCAAATAACATTTTTGTCTTAGTGTAAAAATATGTTTAATTAAGTGTTTTTAATATGTTTTTAGGTTTAAGAATATTTTTAGTAAACTTTAGAAGTATTTTTATGTGTTAAATAATTAATTTGTGCGAAATAAATTAAAACCATAAAAACAATATGTTTACTTTTATTTTTATGGGTGTTTGTGTGTTTTTAATTTAGTTCTGTGTTTATTTAGTATTTATAAATATTTACTTAATTTTAGCAATTTTAGTTTTATAAAATAATTAATTTCTTTGAGTTTATTTGGAAGGAAATACGAAAACTGGGACCAAAACAAAAGAAAATGGTGCAAAGAATTTTGAAGATTGGGTCAAAGAATTAATTTTGCAAACATTTGGGTAAGATGTCAATTGTTGGATTATTTCTTATTTCAATCTATACATCCATTGCAATTCGTATCAGGCTTTAATTAGTCACGTGTCAATAGCAACAACAGCTCTTCTTTACTCAACTATAGTGAGCACCACATGCTCTTTTCAGTCCAGATTGTTCTACAAATATAATTGTGGTCTGAATTACATACTTTGAACTTCGTTGGCTTCCAAAACTCGATTTTTCTTTATGTAATGGGAAGTCAAAATCCCATTCACTTAAATTTTGCCACGTGGCAAATTGTTTGACAAAGGAAAATGAATGGAAACTCTCTTTCACCAAGTGCACTAGCTAAGTTGACTTTATTTGCATTATTTTGTATAAATTCTTATCTATTTTCATCTTGTACACCCCAAGCCTTTTATTTTATTGTAAATATTGTAGTTTGCATGGCCAGACGTCTATAAGAGGCATGCAACCCCTGCGTGAATGCCTTGGTCTAAGAGCATAGTTGCAGACTTGCAGTTTAGGTTATCAACCAAAAATTCTATAATTAAACTTTTGTGACCACTTAGTATAATGTTTTTAGTCATGTTTTATAATATTGTTGTTGTTATTTCCATAATGTGTTTCTAAGTTCCGTTTTGATGATTAAGGTGTGAAACATTGGACGTTCTAATTTGGTTAGTTGTAGTTTTTCTAGTTTTCAAAGCTGTTATAATGCTAACATCATTTTCTTAGAAAACTTATATATTTAGAGTTAGTTTAGGTTGTTTTCTTATAAAATTGAGAGTTTGATTTTTCATAGACATAGACTGACACGTGTAATACTTTGTAATTCTTTATTAGTCATCAATAGAGAATAGTTCAGTAAATGTTAAGGACCTATTTTCAAGGTAAATTTCCTAATTAATTCTAGCTTCAGGTCACTTTGTTAAAACTAGGGCTTGTTTGGTTTTGTTTGTAAGATGTATCTTACTATTTTCAAAAACACAAAAAAATAAAATGGTTTTTAAAACTTGTTTGGTTAACATTTGTTGGAAAATGAAAATGAATTTTTTTTTTATTTTCCAAACCATCCAAAATTTCCTTAAGTTTTGAAAACAAAAAAAAATGTTTTTAGTTTTTTTTTCTCTTCACCCTTTCTCACTCCCACCCTTAATATTTCTCTCCAACCCATGACTTGCCATCGCTAGCAAACCACCATCGTCCCAGCACCCAGTGAACCCAGCCTGCAGCACAAACACCAATGGCTATCCTTCTTCAATAGGTAGGTCTTGGCACCGCCCAACTAAGTAGTTGCAACCCACGGCCCACTAACTGGCCGATCTCGCCTTCCCCTATCTCTCCGACGATCCTCGTCAAGTGCCTAAGCCGTTGAAGCCCACTCCAGCCATTGAACGCCCACGCCGTCGAAGACCAGCCTAGCAAGTCATCTTGCAAGAGGGCCGCGATCTTCGTGAGAAGCCCGTTGTCTTCGATCTCTGAGCCTTCATAGGCCGTTGATCTTCGCGCCGCGTAGGCCGCCGATCTCCATGAGAAGGTCATCGTTGTTGTCATTACAACTAGTGTGAGATAGCTTCGCCTGTATTTGTTCATACTAGAGCAGAGAAAAGAGGAAGAGCCTTGGCTTTTCGTTGGATTGATAATAATAATAAAAAAAGTATTTAATACATCAGTAATTGGTTTTTTTAAAAATTAAATTTGGGTTATTAGTAATAATTTTCTATTAAAAATATGTGCTTGAAAATATACCACTGCATACAACTAAACACGATTTAAAAAACAATCTTAGCACATTTCTCAAAAGCATTTAAATTTTCAGATTTTGCCAAAAACCAAAATGAAAATAAAAACACTACCAAACAGACTCTAAGTTTTTACTTTGTTATAGACATGAATTAGTACGATTAATGCTTAAGATAACTTTAATTAGTCGTAGACAGAGGATGAGATAGTATATTTTTAAACTGTTTTAGCAAATGCTTGAAGAAAAATTAAAATAAACTTTAAGTTAAAAACCATAGTGGATCTTAAAACCTCAGCATTTTCATAAATCTTTTTATAGATTAAATCGCATTGTTTGTTCTTGAAATTCCAAATTATAAATATGTTAAAGATGAAAAAATTGTAAAAATTGAAAATAGTTTGTAAATAATTAATTTAATTTTTAACTCAACAAACAATTAACTTGTACTATAAATAAATAATAAATTTAATATATTTAAACTAAAATTGTTCTCTTGAGACTTGACTTTAAATCTATTGTAACTTTATTATTTGTGATAACTTTATTCTTGAATTTATATTAAAATCACTTTTTAAGGACCGGGATGTATGGTACATGTGTGTACATCCATATTTATAGGACATTCATGACACATTGATCCAATATAAACATACATGTGTGCGTATATATTATATTTAATATTCCTTATTCTCAATCTTATCTTCCACCGAGCTTGAAAATTAGGTGCGTAGACAGCAAGCGAGTCAAAAAAAAAAAAAGGGCCACCTTATGGTCTCTGTCTGAATCATGACACACAGACGGACATAGTAAGCCAAATTAATAAGATATGCCTGGTTTTCTTGTTTTGTTCCGAATAAACCAAACGGTAATCGGCAAAATGAATCATACCCAACGAGGACGAAAAGAACATTTCATCTCCACGCTTGTTCCCCCACCCAGTTCTCCCCCTCGCCGCAGCATGTCGCCGATACCCGATGCCACCAACCCGGAAACACCGATGCAGTAAACCCAACACCAACCACTTGTCTCCACGTGTGCATAAGTGACGTCAGACGTGGCGTAATCTCCTGCCACATCAGGCCTTTTTTCTTTCTTATCCACAAACGTCGTATTACATCACGCCACGTGGAGGAACTCCAATCGGGAAACTTACCAGTTTTCTCTCTCCCTTCAAACACTCAGGTGCTCTGCAGGACCACCATCGCTAAAAAATAAAAAATAAAATAAAAGGGTGTTCTTTCTCCACGTGGCAACAGATGGATGGTTGATTGAGACCTCAAATAAGGCAAGTTGCACGGGATGATTTTAGACCAAATGGATACAATGCGGCGGATGTGGGGCCCTGGTTCGATGGGTCCCAGGGCTTTTGAAGGTCTATCACATGGAAACGTGGGAATCTCCAATTAAGACACGTAAGCAAGACCGGGGAGTAAGAGCGCGTGACGAACCTTCTTCAAGTGACAGTTGGCATTACTGGGCAGTCTACTGGCGGACCTTATCTCTTTCTTTGTTTAGTATTAATATAATATTATTTTTTTGTGAATTCTTTTAAGCGCGTATTTTATTCCTTGAAAACGTTTGCGTTGCTGCTTCTTTTTATTGTTTTTTTATTTCCACTTTCAGTTTGTCCGCCGAAAGGAAGAAGCATTTTGCGTGGATATTGTAGAGAGAGAGAAAAAAGAGAAGACAGAGGTATTGGAAGTGTCTCCTGGAAGAGGGGGGAGACCAAAACCAAACCCTAGATTTCATTCGCTGCTTAAAACATAAGATGCTTTCCTTAATTTTTGCTTTTCTTTATGCTTGCTTTTGATTTCATCTCTTCTGATCCAAAACGGTACCGAGGAAAGATTCGAATTTTGTTCTTTGGCAGGTATCAAATTTTGTTTTTGCTTTTGTTTTTTATTTTTTTGAGAGCATGTCATGGTATTATCTGCGTTGGATTTGGGGATGTGTATTTTTGTGGAGTAGAATAAATGTTTATATATGATTTTTCGCTTACTGGATTGCATTGAGGGTTTATTTTCTTTGTCTGAATCTCTTATGGAAATGATTTTTCAATGCTTGATTTCAGGTTTCTGTTTTGAATTTAACTGGGTAGTCTTTCCAGTGATGCTATTGGTTTGATCTCGTATAAAGATCGGGGGCAATTTTGCCGTCATTTTAGAGAGAGAACAGTCTAGGGTGTTGTTGATTTGGGATTAATACCCCTTAGAAAGTGGTTAAAAATGATGTCCAGATCGTACACCAATCTTTTAGATCTAGCTTCGGGGAATTTCCCCGTAATGATTCGGGAAAAGAAACGACTTCCCCGAGTAATGACCGTTCCTGGGGTTATATCTGAGCTTGATGATGATCAGGCGAATAGTGTGTCGTCTGATGTTCCGTCCTCGATCATTCAAGACCGTATAATCATTGTTGCTAATCAACTTCCTGTAAAAGCTAAGCGTCGACCTGACAATAAAGGTTGGAGTTTTAGTTGGGATGAGGACTCGTTGCTATTGCAGCTAAAGAATGGTCTACCTGATGATATGGAGGTTTTGTATGTAGGGTCTTTGAGGGTCGACGTCGAGGTAAATGAACAAGACGATGTCTCGCAGCTTTTATTGGATAGGTTTAAGTGTGTTCCAGCATTTTTACCACCTGACATATTGTCCAAGTTCTACCATGGATTCTGTAAGCAACATTTGTGGCCGCTTTTTCATTACATGCTTCCTTACTCGGCAAATCATGGGGGACGGTTTGACCGATCTTTATGGGAGGCGTATGTTGCAGCCAATAAGATTTTCTCACAAAGGGTGATTGAGGTTATAAATCCAGAAGATGATTATGTTTGGATCCATGATTACCATTTGATGGTGTTGCCCACCTTCCTGAGGAGGAGATTCAATAGACTCAGAATGGGGTTTTTTCTTCATAGCCCATTCCCTTCATCTGAAATATATAGGACTTTACCTGTGAGGGAAGAGATCCTCAAGGCACTTTTGAACTCAGACCTTATTGGTTTCCACACTTTTGATTATGCTCGGCATTTTTTGTCTTGTTGCAGTCGGATGTTGGGTCTGGAGTATCAATCAAAGAGGGGTTATATTGGGTTGGAATACTATGGGAGGACAGTTGGAATTAAGATCATGCCTGTTGGGATCCATATGGCGCAGATCGAGTCGGTTATGAGACATGCGGATAATGAGTGGAGGGTAGAGGAGCTCAAACGGCAGTTTGAAGGAAAGACTGTTTTGCTTGGAGTTGATGATATGGACATTTTTAAAGGTGTCAATTTGAAGCTGTTGGCAATGGAACAGATGCTGAAGCAGCATCCTAAATGGCAGGGAAGGGCAGTTTTGGTTCAAATTGCAAATCCTGCTAGGGGTAGAGGAAAAGACCTTGAGGAAATACAGGCTGAAATAGAGGAAAGCTGCAAGAGAATCAATGAAAACTTTGGCAGACCTGGTTATGAACCAATTGTCTTCATTGACAGACCAGTCTCCCTCAGTGAAAGAGCTGCATATTATGCAATTGCTGAATGTGTTGTGGTCGCAGCAGTGAGGGATGGAATGAATCTTACACCATATGAGTACATTGTATGTAGGCAAGGAGTCTCAAGTTCAGATTTCAATGCGGAGTACAGTGGGCCGAAGAAGAGTATGCTGGTAGTATCAGAGTTCATTGGATGTTCCCCTTCTCTAAGCGGTGCAATTCGGGTTAATCCATGGAATATTGAAGCAACTGCTGAAGCAATGAACGAGGCAATATCTATGGCTGATCCTGAGAAGCAATTGCGCCATGAAAAGCATTATAGGTATGTCAGTACGCATGATGTGGCATACTGGGCTAAAAGCTTTTTCCAAGATATGGAGCGATCATGCAAAGACCATTTTCGAAGACGTTGCTGGGGCATTGGTTTGAGCTTTGGGTTCAGGGTTGTGGCTCTTGATCCCAACTTTAGAAAGCTGTCCATTGATGCCATTGTCTCTGCATATTCAAGATCTAAAAACAGGGCTATATTGTTGGATTATGACGGTACCTTAGTGCCTCAAACATCTATCAATAAGGTCCCCAGTCAGGCAGTTTTAAGCATCATAAATACACTTTGTGCTGACACTAAAAACTCTGTTTTTATGGTTAGTGGGAGAGGAAGAGACAGCTTGGCCAATTGGTTTTCTCCTTGCAAGAAACTTGGGATTGCGGCTGAACATGGCTACTATATGAGGTATGCTAATATTTATGATCGTACTGTTATGGTTAGTTTCATTTGCAGTCATGGTTAAACGTGCTTAATTTTTAGGTGGTCTGCCGAGAAGGATTGGGAAGTTTGCGGCCAGGGCAATGACTTTGGGTGGATACAGATAGCTGAACCAGTTATGAAACTGTACACAGAAGCCACAGATGGTTCTTCCATAGAGAGGAAGGAGAGTGCGATTGTTTGGCACCATCGTGATGCAGATCCAAGTTTTGGATCTTCCCAAGCCAAGGAGATGTTGGACCATCTAGAAAGTGTTCTGACAAATGAGCCAGTTGCTGTAAAAAGTGGTCAGTTCATTGTAGAAGTCAAGCCACAGGTATGTGTGTGTCTAATCTCCTTCCAAGTTTGCGTCCTTAGCCTTTTGTGAATTTCCTTTTGGGTGGGCTTGGGTTTCCGCATTTCATCTTCTTTTTTTCCTTCTTTCCGAAGAACAAAGAGCTACCACGTTTTCAAACTAATTAACCATGGAATATTTGTCATTTAAATTAAAAAAAAAAAACAAAAATATTTTCAGAACTTCTGGGATTAGGTGAACCAGTGAGATATGTAACTTTGTCTGTCACATATATGGATTTGAACACACTGTTGTATTTGGCCCGACAAAGGTTGGACAACTTGTGACTTCTTTTGTTCAAAAGGGTCTTCCTACTATTTTGCAAACAAAATTATGCTTTCTTGGGGGTTTTTTTGCCATAAGGGAGATGCCGTTGACAAAGTTGGAAATTTAAGTGCGGTAGTAATGGCATTATCCGCATTATGTTGGCTTTTGTTAGTTTCGGTGTTAAAGTGGGTCCCAATCCATTGCAAAAAGCTTGAAAAGTGTTATTATTCCTATAGAAATAAAAGGAAGGTGGAGAAAAAGAGGGTTGAGTGGTGAAGAATGATGAAACTGGTGTTGCTAAGAGCAATAGATAAGATGCTGATGCTGACTTTCAAAAAGCACAGTAAGTTGTCAGATAATGTTGAGCAGCAAGTTGTTAGGAAAGCAGACAAAGCATTACTTGCCACCAGCCTGTGTCACAGTCACAGGATGAGAACAAGAGAAATCCTGGTCCGCTCCTGCTGAAGGGAAGAGAATATGATAGTTGCCCTCATCATTTATGCTATTCAGGGTTACGTAGAATAGGATAGACATAAAAATAGAGTCTTTGAACATATCTCGAATCAGTTGGTAGCAGTAAAGAATATTAAGCATTGTTGCGTAGTTGTTAAACTTTGCATTTTGTCTATATTTTTTGCATTTTTTTTTTTTTTGTTGTTGATTGCATCATTGATATTGGATACTTGTTTCCTCCAAGTACTTTAAAGCCTTGTACTCTGAATGGAACTGTATGGAATGTACTTCTTGAACCAATGATTTGCTGCAACTTTCAGGGAGTCAGTAAAGGTATGGTTGCAGAAAAGATATTCACATCAATGGCTGAGAGTGGAAGGCAGGCTGATTTTGTAGTTTGTATTGGTGACGACAGATCCGATGAGGACATGTTCGAGATTATTGGCAGTACCATGTCTAGTGGCATCCTCTCCTCTAGCACATCTGTCTTTGCTTGCACTGTTGGACAGAAACCAAGTAAAGCCAAGTACTACTTGGATGACACGACTGAAGTCATGAACATGCTTGAAGCTCTTGCAAAAGCTTCGGATCCCGAACCTTCTCTGGAATTTGGATCACCAAGATCTCCTTGAAATCTCCTTCCTTCCATGGCTTTCATGAACAGAATAAAGTCCCTTTCTTTTGTTTTAGCCTTGTCGGGAAGTGGCGTTGGTGGAGGAAGATATTAAAGGACTTCTTGCCTGATTTGTGGACATTCTGAGAAGCAAAGAGATATAATGAACCTTTTTCTTTGTGATAAAACAACAGTCGTAATTTGCAGGACGTTTTGGCATTTGCTCATTGATAAACAGAGAATTTTGCCTCCACTCGGGAACCTGAAGGGTTTAATGAAACCTGAGAAGTTTATTTGTGGAGAAGTGACTTGGAATTGGGAAGAAAATACAATGGCCTAGTGATATTTGCAGCATTTATACTTAAGACAGCCGAGTCTGCCGATTGGACTTGGTCAGTGTTGACATGGGCAGAGCAACTGTCGATTAGCATCCAGCAGGAGAGAGTTTTTAACTTTTGACGGTGGAAAGATGGGATGCTGGTAGTAGCAGTGCAAGCGCTGCGGGTAAGTTAGATTTCTATTGAAAAAAGAACAGTATACGTTTTTTTTTTCTTTTTCTTTTTCTTTTTATTGGCTTGAATGTGCTTTGCCATTTGTTCTCAGATCGATTCCTTTGCTTATTGAATCTGTAAATTATATAGCGAAATTTGCAATTTAGCTTTTAATGCCATTGCTCTTTGTACGAGGATGATTGTCTTATTATTTCCGGGTTAGATTATGCGTCTCCAAGGAAAAATTTGTGATTGGTTATTTTTGCTGCACTTTATATTGCGGTCGACAAGAGGGTGGGACAACTTGTTTCTGTAAAGTGATGCCTTGGTGGCTGTCAGTGCCTTGACCTCGGCAATTGCTTCAGCTAAGTGGGAAGTCTGGGCAGCTTTTTATTTGGTTTTGGATAGGTAAGCTGTGTTTTCAAATAATACTTTAAAGCGGCTTCCTAGGAGTTCTAATAGGGCAGCTCATGAAATAGGATGTTGGACTTTGCATTTTAATGCTGTGGGCTGTTTGGAGATAAGCTCATGTAACTCCTCAGATAATGCAAGGCCTGTTTGGCTCATCTTTGAAGAAGTCCTATTGTGTCTTTCCTTAGATGGGAAAAGAAAGGAAAAATTTGTGATCAGGAGCCAAAATGGTAACCGTTTTTATTTTTAGTTAACAAATAATGAGGGTATTAGGACGTCATAGATGAAAATTGCAAACTGTTTACTGTCCTTTGACAATCAGATAAAATTATATTTTGCGAAGAAAAAATTGGAAATTAAGCATCTCTGAATAAATTAAACAACTCTACTCTGGGAGTAAGAACCCTGTCTTGGCATGAAAGTGCCTCCAAAACCATTTGATCCTTCCAATTTTTGGACGACAAGCAAATGTATGTGAGGAGAACTATCACAAAGAGAAAAAATTGAGAAATAATAGCGCACTTGAGCATTGGAAAGGCACAAGCTCACGCAGACATACAAGGCTGGGTAAATAAATAGAACAACAATATGTTGAGCCTCCAATTGGGAAGACGTATGTAGGTCGTGCTAAGCACGTGACTTAAGAGGGGGGCGTTGTGAGAATACAGGTAGCAACAGGTATGTAAGGGTGCGGGTTGAGCCTCGAGATGTGTCTCTGTTGCTATAATCGTTTTTGTTACTTCCTTCGAGTATTAGGTAATCCATAATATATATATATATATATATATATATATAGGTATGAAGAGTGGAGAGAGAAGAGTAGGAAATTGGTGGACTCTTGGTGGAGAGAGAAGGCCTCTTGAAAGCTCCTCATTCTTTGAGTTTTGTTTCCATTTTGTTTTTAGCTTAATTACTACAATGAAATTCTGTTAAAATCCACGGCAATCCCAAGTTTTTAGGGATTAGGTGCCAAACATATCTCTTTTATAGGAGATAATTTAGTTTTCTTATTTTTCTCTGATTTTGTTAGACAACTATCTCCTATTTTATTTTCTTGATTTTAGTGAATTATTTTTTCTAATTCTGGTCAGATTTAATTGACAGACATGTTGCCAACTTGTCTATATATAGTGTACGTTCTTCTCCTCAAAATAATAAGAGAAAGAATTGTTTCTCCTACATTTCTTCACAACCATTTGCATTAATCCATAGTGATGTGTGGGGTCCCTCAAGGGTAAAAAACATAACTGGATGACGGTGGTTTATTTCCTTTATTGATGACCATTCCCGAGCCACTTGGATTTTCCTCATGAAAGACAAATCTGAAGTAGGGCAAATATTCCAAACTCTCTCCAAAATGATTCACACACAGTTCAATTCCAAAATTCAAATTTTGCGAACTGACAATGCTAAGGAATATTTTGCATCCCACCTTGGTAATTATCTTCTTAATCTTGGAATAATCCATCAAAGCTCTTGTGTTGACACCCCTCAACAAAATGGCATCGCAAAAAGAAAAACCGACATTTTTTAGAAGTGGCTCGATCTCTCCTTTTTGCATACAATGTACCCAAACACTTCTGGGGGGAAGCTGTGCTAACCTCTGCATATATTATCAACTGAATGTCCTCCTGCATTTTAAACTTCAAAACACCCTGTGAAACACTTCTTGAACATTTTCCAAGTTACCTTCTCATCTCTCACATTCCAATGAAAATATTCGGTTGTTTAGCATTTGTGCATATTCACCAAAACCATTGGAGCAAACTTGATCCTAAATATGAAAAATGCGTATTCCTAGGGTATTATCATACTCAAAAGGGATATCAATGCTATTCACCTAAAT
The DNA here is from genome assembly GCA_946598075.1 of Artocarpus hirsutus. Taxonomy (NCBI): domain Eukaryota; kingdom Viridiplantae; phylum Streptophyta; class Magnoliopsida; order Rosales; family Moraceae; genus Artocarpus; species Artocarpus hirsutus. Next base: position 15,664 of record CAMOHE010039662.1, read on the forward strand.
TGGGGTAGTTCTTCACCTCTATGGATGTTACTTTTCATGAAAATCAACCTTATTTTCCCAAATCCAACATTCAAGGGGAGAATGAGCGAGTCAGTGAATGTCAACTTTGGGAAAACCTCCTTGATCATGAACTCGATTTTCTCATTAACCTGACACCCATTGCATCAAATCAAAGTTCACCAAATCAACCTTCTTCTGAAGAACCAACAATGCCAATCTCACAACAAAATCTAGAACCGAATTCTGATGAAGTCTTCTCCGAAACTCCTTTAATTCAAGAAGAGGAAGGGCCGAGCACACAACAGACGCAAAACTAGGATTCTGAACCAAACTCCAAAGTCCAAGAATTGCCAGGTAATACAATTTCAGAACCTAATCAATCTACTAAGGATAGTGATAATGAGCTTGGTTGGCCTATTGCTCTAAGGAAGGGTGTACGAACCTGCACTCGACATCCTATCTCTAAGTTTGTTTCTTATGAGAGATTGTCTCCTAGTTTATGAGCCTTTACCACTAATCTTGTAGCCACGGAGATTCCTAAGGATATTCATGAGGCTCTGAAACAACCCAAGTGGAAAGCTACAGTTGAAGAAGAAATAAAAGCACTTGTGAATAATGGCACTTGGGAGGTAATAAACTTACCAAAAGGAAGGAAAACAATTGGATGCAAGTGGATTTTCACCATCAAGTACAAAGCTAATGGAAGCATTGATAGGTACAAAGCTAGACTAGTAGCTAAAGGGTTCACATAAGCTTATGGAATAGATTATCAGGAAACATTTGTTCTAGTGGCCAAACTCAATACAGTAAGAATTCTCCTATCTATCGTTGCTAATCTTGATTGGCCACTTCATTAACTAGATGTTAAAAATGCCTTCCTCAATGGTGACCTCGAGGAAGAAGTTTATATAGATTCCTCCAGGACCTGAAACCACAACTCCTACAGGCGCTATATGCAAGCTAAAAAAGTCACTCTACGGGCTCAAACAATCACCACGAGCTTGATTCGATAGATTCTCTCGAGCATTGAAGAAATTTGGATACTCCCAATGTCAAGCGGATCACACTATGTTTCAACAATGTACTTCAGAAGGTAAAAGGTCAATCCTTATTGTTTATGTTGATGACATTGTTGTTATAGGCGATGATATACAAGGAATAAATGATCTGATGAATTTTCTAGCAAAGGAATTTGAAATAAAAGATTTGGGCAGCCTAAAGTATTTTTTGGGAATGAAAGTTGCTCGGACTAGTAAGGGTATTTGTGTATCTCAACATAAGTATTTATTAGATCTTCTCAAAGAGACAAGAATGCTGGGATGTAAGCCTACTGATACTCTTAAGGACCCTACAAAGAAACTTGGAACAAAACAGGGGAAACCGCCGGTAGATAAAGGAAGATATCAACGCTTGGTAGGTAAACTAATCTATCTTTCACACACTTGACTAGACATTGGATTTTCTGTGAGTGTTGTAAGTCAGTTTATGAACAACCCTAGAGCATATCATTTAAAAGCTGTGTACAGAATACTCATATATCTCAAGATGACTCCTAGAAAGTCTTTTCTTCGAGAAAAATGAGGATAGGAATGTCAAAGTGTTCACTGATGCAGATTGGGCCAGATCATCTAATGATAGGAGGTCAACCTCTGAATATTGCACCTATGAATAGGGGAACTTAATGACTTGGAGAAGCAAAAAGCAATCGGTGGTTGCTCGAAGTAGTGTAGAAGCAGAATTTAGGGCAATGGCTCTTGGGATTTGTGAAGTTATGTGGATACAATCAGAGCTGAAACTACCAGAAGAGAAACCTATAAATGTGTTCTATGACAACCCAGCCATCAGTATTGCAAAGACTCCTGTCCACTATGATAGCACAAAACACATAGAGATAGATTGGCATTTCATCAAGGAGAAGATTGAATCTGAAGTCATCTCACTCTTGTACACTCCTACTCGCCTTCAAATTGCTGACATTCTCACTAAAGCTTTTCCTCGGATTAGCTTTGATGAGTTGAGTTCCAAGTTGGGTATGATTAACATCTACTACCCAACTTGAGAGCGAGTGTTAAAATCCACGGCAATCCCCAGTTGTCAGGTATTAGGTATCAAACATATCTCCTTTACAGGAGATAATTCAGTTTCCTTATTTTTCTTTGATTTTGTTAGACAATTGTCTCATATTTTATTTCCTTGATTTTAGTGATTTATTTTTTTTAATTTTGGTCAGATTTAATTGGCAGACATGTTGCCAACTTATCTATATATAGTGTACGTTCTTCTCCTTAAAATAATAAGAGAAAAAGAATTATTTCTCATATATTTCTTTAAATTTCAATTTTTCAATTCTACTTATTGGTTCTTATCATCTAGTATCAGAGCATTCTTTTTGGCCATGGCGTTGAAGAACATGAACGATCAGAATTACACTGTCAAGAAGCAGCTCATCTCGGTCTGTGGCGAGTTACAGAAGCTGTCGAGGTTGAAGAAGAGTGTTGAGACTTTGACGGTGAAACTCCCGTTCTTGATAAGCTAAGATCCGGGGGTTTAGAAGCTGGCGAACCCATCGTCAATGTGTGGGGCGACATCCGATGGGGGATCAAGGGTGGTGACCAATTTCCTTTCTTACTGTTCCACACTAGTCGGTGAAGGGGACTCGAAGAGCCCTGTGATGACTGAGGGTGCATGAGACGATCGGAGTGCAAGCTTGAGTCGGCAGAGTCTATCATTGACGTGGTGGTTGGAGATGTCAATCTTTGATGGAGAAAATCCCAAAGGTTGGGTCTACCGAGTGGAACACTGTTTTGCCCTACACTACCTGTAGGAAGCTGAAAAACTTGAGGCCGTGACGATCTGAATAGACGATGAAGCCCTAGTGTGGTTCCGAAGGCAAGACGGACGACGTCTGATACGGAGCTAGGCTGAGCTGAAAACCCTATTGCTGAACTGATTTCGTCTGTCACAAAAAGGATTAGTTTGTGAACGGTTTTTAGTGCCATCAGGAAGGCACGATCAGGAAGTACTAGCAGTAGTTTGAGCTGCTAGCATCACCTCTGCTCGACATTGCAAAGCATGTGATGGAGGGGAATTCTGTGAATGGGTTGGAACCCAAAATCCGGGGAGAAATCTGCATGACGAACCCAAGCTGCTTGCGCTGGGGCATGGAGTTGGCCCAGAGAGTTGAGGACCAGAACTTGTTGCTGTGACACGTTAAAGGTGGGCCTGGAGTTTGTTAGCCCAAAAAGCCTAATGAGAATTATCAAACCATGACCTCCTTAGTTTAGTTCCCTTCAATTAAGAGATCAACCTCCATAACCACAAAGCCGATAGGTATGAAATCCACTTCAACTTCTACATTCCGTAACTTGATTGATTCAAAATTACAAATGAAGAAAGAAAAGAGGCTTTGTTTTTGTTGTGATGAGAAATACATGGTGAGGCATTGATGCAAAAACAAAGAGCTTCATGTGCTGGTTGTTAACAATGAGGAAGAAGGGGAACAGGTTGTTGCGTGTA